>VXBW01006284.1:26929-63313 GCA_013400375.1 Thinocorus orbignyianus
AAAAAAAAAAAAAAAAAAAAAAAGAAGAAGAAAACCCCTAGCCAGGCAAAGGAGAATCATAGAATGGTTAGAGTTGGAAGGGACCTTAAAGATCATTGAGTTCCACCCCCCCTGCCATGGGCAGGGACACCTCCCACTAGACTAGGTTGCTCAAAGCCCCATCCAGCCTGGCCTTGAACACCTCCAGAGATGGGGCATCCACAGCTTCTCTGGGCAATCTGTTCCAGTGTCTCACCATCCTCACAGGAAAGAATTTCTTCCCAATATCTAATCTAAATCTTCCCTCTTTCATTTTAAAACCGTTACCCCTCATCCTGTCACTACGCTCCCTGATAAAGAGTCCCTCCTCATCTCTCCCGTAGGACCCCTTCAGGTACTAGAAGGCCATTATAAGGTCTTCCTGGAGCTTTCTTTTCTCCAGGCTGAACAACCCCAACTCTTTCAGCCTGTCAACACTTTTTACGTGTATCAATTTTAAGTTAAATGTGATGAACCAATATTTTATTTGGTTTAGTGCGAATTAGTTTTTTGGACAAAGCTATAGGAAGGTTTGCAGCAGAATGGCTGAGCCCTTGGAATGTTGTTGCATGTCTTCCCTGTATCAGGTGAGGCAGGACAAAACTGAACTGAGAGATCCTGGAGGTTTCAGGCTCTCCTCCTTAAAACACAAAAAAACCCAAACAAACAAAAAAACAAAAACCAGAGACAAAAGCAGCTGTTATAATTATTCTTTGCCACCTTCTCCTCTTGTTTTCTGTGACATAGATTGATAACCTCTTTTTCTTCTTACTCAGATGACAAAAATTGGGAGATAAATATGTTATCTCAGCTACTGAGAGCTACATCTAAAAGGGCAGTTTGGGGGGAATTTTAGATTGTGAGAATATTGGAGGAGCAACCCTTTGATTGCTCATGGTGGGAGGTAAAATCAGTTGGAAGCAATCCATGTGGTTCTTTACTCAAAAGTCTCATCCCAGTTATATTAAGGAGACTTGTGTGGAGGAGTCACAATCTGAGAGCAGCACTTAGGGAGTGACAAAAATTATTCTGGGATTATTCCTTCTTTTTTCGGTCTCCATTTCTGGGGGTTCAGATCTAAATCAAAATTCAGGAACCTGTGGGACACCACCAGAAGCAAATGCAACCCACACTTCTTTTTATACATCTCTCTCGGGAAAAGGGGAATGATCAAAGAATATCCTTGAAAACTGTACTTTGTATTTATTTGTGTGATCAAAATTGTTCTTCCATAAAAACAGTGTTATAACTGCTGGACTTCTTTATACCTCAAACTACATCATGATAGTTTCCAGTCTCCCCAGAATCTTGCTATCGTGGAGCAGCTTCTCCAAGCTGATCACTGAGACAGGATCTACACATTTGCAATTTCTGTTAATGGCAGTTGCACCCGTGTCTTTATATAACTTTATAGAGCAAAAAGCATGCTATAATCACTCATTCATTTTTTTGAACTTCTATCTAAATGAGTCTCTTGAACTTATGTAATGGTGCATCTGGTCCTTCTGAGATAAGACACTTTGACAGTTAGTGGATTTACATCCTTTCACTCAAGCAAAAGTTTTATTGAGAGTTTCTATTTGATATAATGTTCTTCTACTACGAACTACAGTTATGTCCCCAACGTGCACTTTAGGCCATTGCCAATCCTTACCATCTCCTTCTAATAATTTGCTTAATTTTCTTACTGTCCCAGCAGTGTTCAGTATCATATCACTATTAATAAATTGAGCACAGTCTCAAGTGTCCTGTAACATGAAACAAGGCTCTTTCAACTTCATCATCCACCAAGATTCAATCAAGTTCAGATGGGTAAATGCTAGCCTGAAAATACACACAACATAATACCTGTATATTCTATCTGAATTCATATTTCTGTATTAAATAATATCTCTTACATGAGAAGGAGATAGCCTCTGTCATAACAGTTATGATATATTGTTTGCCATTTGATCCAATCCTTTAAAAAACTCATGCTGTTAATCTGATTTATTTCACTGGGATTATTTCCAGAGCTAGCTAATGTCATAAAAGTAATATAGAGAAGCAGCCTAGATATTCAAGCAGAGGTGAATGAGTCAAGAGATGAAGAAAACAGGTCTCAGTAGATATTACAGAACTGTATTAACAATTAAATATTTTTTTTGTATATTTATTTCTTGCTGCGTAGTAAACTAGTTGGATTGTCAAAACTCTGCTCTGATGCTATTACAGCTTATCCTTCAAGACTGGCTGCAAATATATTTATCACTCCCACTAAGAGCTTTTGGGCAGGGTCTCCATCTTTGGCCAAATTTACAGCAGTTTGATGCCAGTTACCTTTCTCTAAGATAGCAGCTTTTCTTTCTTTCCCTTTTTTTTTGCCAGCAGGGAGGGAAGGTATGCTGCTCTTGGAAATGTGCAGAACTCACAGCATGCATTCATCATGGTGTAAAGTTTGCATTTTTGGAATTCTGATAGTTTGTTTTATTCTTTAACTGAGACAGGCCACTTTTTCTCTGTTACATCTAGTAAATGAGGACAGTCAGTTCTTCCTGTTCCTGTTTGAAATTTATTACCTGATCGTTATTTACAAATGAAACTCAGTGAAGAAATGGGCTGTTTGTCCCTTGCTCGCTTTGCTGTGCACTGCTAACAGAGGGCTGGTTAAAGCCAAATAGGAACGTGTGTAATTTGGCTGCTATGCTTGTGTTGTGCATGGTAGCACTCTTGGTTCCTCTTTGCTCCTGCAGGCTTCTGTTTTTGTGATCTCGTGAGTGGGAGCAGCATGGGGCTCTATATTCACCTTGCGCTTGGAGCTGAAAAGACTTTTCATGCTTCCCCAGCTTGGCTGGTTTCTCTACATGCAGAGCTGGTTCCCAGCTGTGAGGTGATAGGCAGCTATTTCTGTTTATCATACTTTTCACACTGTTGTGCTCCATTTTCAAATGCATCGTCCACATTATGTATTTGTATTCAGTGTAACAGAGGGCGAAATACAGCTTGCTGCGTATTTTTATTTGATTTCTGTTGACTTGGGTATATGGTCATTATTACTCTCTCTCTGACCTCTGAAATTACTGATCTTTTTATTTTTCACTTGCTGTGAAAGTTCTGTACAACAGGTTTAACTACCATTGGAGTAATTAATTATAAATTGTAAATCCATAAATAACACACCTGCAGAGCGAAATGATGGAACATCCAGTCTGAGCAGATAAATTCACTTCTGTCCAAAACAGCTTGGGATATTCAGGTAGTTGGATCTCCATTATGCAAAGGAAAGCAGAAAGTTCTTTCTCTGGTAAAAATAGCCTTGTAATCATTTTCTTGCTCTTCAATACTTGCCATACCATAACTACATCTTAAAATAATGCATAGGAGATGTTACAAAGAGAGCGTGTCTGGTTCTGGTTTATGAGTGATCCCTCAGATACCTGTCAGACAATAACAGTGCATTAGGATTATCAGACTTGAGAGTTTTGGATGGGTTCTAGCACTGTTGAGGAAACTGGAGAACACACACAGTACACAAGCACCCAGGAAATCATCCATACAAGTGTGATACAAGACTAGAGGCAGCCTTGAAGACCAGTGCTGCTATCTTAAAGCAAACAGGCAGGCAGTATGGCAAACAGCACTGGTGACATGTGTTTCTATGATTCCCTGGCCTAGAAAGAAGACTCAGTAGCCTAAGAATTAAGCTATTTAAATTTGAAAAAAAATAATGTTTGGGAGGATCTCCCCAAAACTGCAGCAGAAAATAGTGCACTGGGCAATTTTCTTGCCTTAAAACTAAATAGACAAATGCCATTGGTCACAGTGATGAGAATGGTTTCCAGGCGCACACACACACACCTTTGTAAGGCCTGTCTGCAGTGATCAGTAAAACAGAAGAGCTTGAATTGAATTTATAGGTCCTCCAACCAACTGCGTTGTGTTCATTGAGAAACCCCAAAACAGTAAGACACACTGAGATGGCAATGTGTATTAATGCAGGTGCTGCACTAGAATGGTTTTATATTTTCTTCACTGGAGGTGGCTTGCAGACAGCCTGCACACAGGAGCAGCAGAACCTGACCTGTTTGCTCTGGTCTGTCCTGCCCACTGCTATTCTCAAGTCCAAGCAGATTGCATGGACAAGGCAAAACCATTTGTGCTGCAGTTCTGTGGCAGAGCTTGCTCATGGGAAGCTACTGCTGGAGTTCAGCAGCTAAGGGGTAGGGATTCCTGTAGAGTCAGAGCTCTTAAGACCAGTGGCCTTTTACAGTCATTTTGTTTGTCCTAGATAACAATACAGGGCATACACTTTGATCCATGGGTTCCAGCAGCTGGTTCAACAGCTGGTGGTAGAATCTTAAATAATCAGTATACTTACATGGATGTAAGAAAGACATTGCAGTCAACACACCACTTTCCCAAAAATGTGATTTATGTTGCGCTGAAAGAGAACTTGTCCATTAAAAGCC
The DNA here is from genome assembly GCA_013400375.1 of Thinocorus orbignyianus. Taxonomy (NCBI): domain Eukaryota; kingdom Metazoa; phylum Chordata; class Aves; order Ciconiiformes; family Thinocoridae; genus Thinocorus; species Thinocorus orbignyianus. The sequence goes on from VXBW01006284.1 coordinate 31,396, forward strand.
AGCTGAATCTCTGAGGGGGAGCTAATGCACCACAGTCTGTTCTGTCATCTCCCACAAGAACTTGCTGGCAACTGATCTTGGTCAGTGATGTTAATGAATGTAGGCAGATTCCTCTCGGAGGAATTTAGTTATTAACATACCCCATCAGATCAGTCTTGTTCAACTAAATAATTAAAATAACAACATTAAAATGATCATGGAAGTGTATTCCCAATATGTGGTTCCACCTGTGCACACACAGTTTGATATTGCATGGAGGATAGTTCCCATCTAGATAAATAATTAATTCTGAACTGCCTTAACTCCAAAGGTTCCCAAATGCAGCAGCCCAATCGCCTCCCACTTTAACAGTGGAAACCTTCCATGGAAAACTGGGTTTATTATTGTCCTGTGAAAAAGACACACAGTAAATCAGGCTGAAATACAGTGCCATAAATCTCTGAGTCAGGGCAAGGAAGGACAATAATTTCAGTCATTCTATGAAAAGAATAATGGTTCTGCGGTTCAGTTTAAAATCTCATCTTTCTAAAACCGTAAGTCATCAAGCAGAACAAAACAGATTCTGAAAAAGCATTCCTTCCATATGAATGTGCAAAATTAATGGCACAATTAATTAAGCCTCCTCAGATTTTGATATTGTTGTCATAAGCATCAAGACCTAGTTTGGAAGTCATCATGTAGTCGCTTTTCTTAACTTTGCTAAGTAAATGGCAGTGACCAAAACAATGAAATCATTGGTGTTTGTGTGGAACTGCTTAACTGTTAATCACTGCTTGAGGGAGGTGCATTGGGCAGGCAGCACACACAAACAGAAATGTAAAGTATATCTTCAGAGAATTGCATAAGCCATGAGAATTCCTCTATCAGTCAGTCAGATTTTTGCAATCAATACAATGATTTATCAGGCATTTTTTTCAAATGTAATGGTAAACACAGTAGTTTTCTGTGACTGGGTAGTACATTGTGTACAGAGATCTGCTGCATAGGTACAGAACCTACTTATACCATAAGTATACACTATGAACATATACTACGGTTTCATGATGTGTGTTCTGCTTATTAAGGTAACGTATTGAAAGCTTCCTGACTTACATTTTATAACCTTCACCTCTGCATGTGCCGTAACAAAGAGCACAGTTTAAGCAGAAATTATGAAATAAATTTGATCTTCCAGTTTTAAGACTGGGAGTGAGTGTTAATGCTGAACTGGAATAACATGCTTTCAGATATCTTTTCAGGTTTTTCTTTGATTTTCCTGTGAAGTGATTATTACCTCGTATTGCAGAGGGAAATAGCATCAAGCCTAAAGTTGTTTCACACTTTTTATGTGGTTTTTTCCCTCTTCGTTCTGTTCAATGTTAACTTACATAAGAGCTATGCTGACTTTTATTGGTGTATTAAATCTCTGACATCTTTGGCACACAGCGCTTGTTTCTTGCACAAAAAGTGTTAAACATTATTTAGAAGTAAATAATTTTTACCTCCAAAGGGGCAGCATCTGCCATGATTTGAGATAGGAGAGAACACTCAGGTCATGACCTTACACAATAAAGAGATTAATATTCCTCTTTCTCATGATTATATAGCCATAGTATTATTATTATTTGTTCTTATACTAGCACCCAGCTGACACTTCTGCTGAATTTACTACTTCATCAAGTAGAAAGGATTTCAGAAGACCTAAATTACCTTTACCTGCATGAGCAACACAGAGGTTTAGCAGAAAGAGGGAATTAAGGAAGCACAAATCAGTAAGACCCTACTGTTAGTGTCAGGAGGCACAAACATAATGTATTAATTTAATTCCAGGTTTTCTTCCTAGAATATACCAGGATCACATTTTTATAAGAGGCGTTGCTTACATGTTGAAGCAGCCCTGCAAGTATCTAAGGTGGCTACTAAGAATAGGGCAAAGAGCAAGTATGGATTTCTGAAATACCTACGTATATAGGCTAGCTGTTGTCCTGGGGCTGCCTGTGTACTGTATCTGTCTGAAGCGGTCAGATTCTTAGCTTACCTCAAGGTCCTGCACACTGAATTTAATCAAGGTTCAGTCAAAAATTAATTAGATCCTTTGGCCCTCTGCTTGTATCAAGAGAAGAGGTTTCTATTTCTGATCAGGTAGCCTGGCAAGGCTCAACAGTTACAGCAATAATTCATATACAATGTCATTGTCCCAGTTCATGTGCACAGCACGCCTGCCACCAATCCCTATCCAGTCTGCAAGAGGAAAACCCACTGTGTGTGTCAGTAACGTTATAAATAATGCATCCAATTAGTCAACTACGTGCTGTTGCATTTCCCAAAAAAAAGCCCCAAAGAAACTGCTTGCACTTTAAGAGAAATGTTTAGACATAAATATTGCCCTTACTCAGAGGTCAGGCCTTTGTACTCTCTCTGTGTTGCACAGCAGAAGACGTAGGGAGGTTGCCCCTTGCAGCCTCACACGGGATGAGAATATAAATACTAAGAGCTCGTGCTGCGATTTCCAGCTGCGTGAGGGAGATGCAAGATAAGGCCTGACAGGCTCCAACGCAGGGGAGATGGAAAGAGGCAGTGGGATGTGTGTGTGTGTGGTAAAGGAGAATCCAGGCCTTTCCAGAAGGTAGCCGGATCTTTCACATCACCTTTTAATTATTTTATGGTTCCACTGAGGTAGTGAATTCTCTACTGTCGTTATCAATGACACCAGTACTGAAATGTGATGCAGCTTGCCAGCAGAGAGATGGAGGCCAGCACAACGTGGTCCTTTTCTTCCCAGCCTGCACTTTTCTTTGATACAGGGAACAAAAACTGTGTTTCAAAAGAGAAACAGAATCAAATTAGAATTCACATTAATTAGATTTCCTGTAGTAAAAAAAAGAAATAAATCAAACATGATCCTGGAAAAATGGTTTCTTGCAGTTGCAAGCTTTCTTTTCCCCTAAAGAGACACTTGTGCTTGCTTTGAGGGGGTAATGAGACTGTAGACTGAAAAGTCATTTGAAAATGATAAATTAGGCTGTGATTATGCCAAGTGATATTAATTATGCTGATAGACTCTATAGGAAGGAATTTTTAACTGATTCAGTTCCGCCTTCTGGCTTGCTCTGAGAAGTAGCAATGCGTCAGGCTTGGTTTGTTAGTGAGCGTCATCAACAGCAGTAAGAAAGTCCAAACTTGTAACCTTGATTCCATGTAAGGCTTTACATGAACATCATCACAGAGTGGTCCATGATTTAAAAAAATCATCTTTGTATTATCTGTACAAACAGAATTATTTCTGCTGAGTTTTCCTTATCAAAAGAGCAGATGGCTGAAAAGGAAAAATCAGGATGGCTTTTTGCCTAATCTGACAAGGACACGGAGGATTTTTTTTTTCTGCTTTGAAGATGCATTGCTTCCTCTTCCTCAGAAAGATCTGAGAAAGTCAACCACACCATTAAAGCAAGCCCCTCTTTTGCCTGGGTTACCAGCCTGCTTTGCATCTCAGTAGCGGCATCTTTCAGCAGAAATGAAATGCTGAACCTGATGGGTTTTTTTCAGCGTGGTTTTCATAAGATCAGGGTACTATGCAAAATAATGGTAGGACTATCTGCTCAGTGTAAGGTGAAGTGGAAATTAGTACAACATCACTGTGCAGTTTTGTGTTCTTTACCTGTGGATCAGCAGCAAAGGGAACGGGGCACACAAATAACGAGCTCCTAAAATATCTCTTCTGCCTTATCATGGCAGCTGTTTGTCATTGGGTAATTAATGCCAAAATGAGTTGAAGCATGAAGCTGTCACTTTCCTGAGACTTTTATTCTGCAAGAACTACCGACCCAAATCTAGCAAATGTACATTCTAAAGGTGAGAGCGTGGACTGCTAGCGACCGACAATTTAAATGTGCTTTATCAGCTCCGATGGGGTAAGATCAGTCCACTTATGTCCCTTCTTTTCTTTTAGTGGGAGCCTGTCATGGCTTTGTAGCGACATTTAGTGCCAATGCTGGGTGCACTCTGTGGAATGCATCACCTCTTCTTGGTCACAAGCTCAGATTTACTTCCAGCACAGTGGCTACAGTGGCTCAAATGGCAGTTTTCCATTTCTAGTGATGGGATCAAGTTCCCAGCTCAGGTTGAGACTGCATTCTTATGTCAAGTGAAATGGACCTTTTATCTAGTTCAGAGTTCCTCCTGCCATTTATTTTCAAATTGCTTAAAACCAAGATGTTAGAAAATTAACTGACCTCAGCTGACAATGATGTAAAACCGACAGTATCGTGGGACAAAGCCCAGGCACAAGAGAGATCCATGTGCAAGACTCGCAAATTGATTCACTGAAGAGTAGTAAAAACTGAAGCTAGGAACTTCAAAATAGCATTTATTCAATAAAAGTGTCTATAGAAAATAGGAACAATAGATACAATGAAACAGTTAATCTTAAAATTTAATCTGTTTAAATTCTTTAAGTCATCTTCAAAGGCAATTCACCACTTTTAAAATAACAGGGAGTTCACATAAGAACTTTTATTGTGCTGTAGATGATTTCTAACACCCAAAGATGTTGTTCATTTAAATTTTGCATTTATTCATTCTCAGGTAGTTTAGTCTAGACAAAGTTTTGTTAACTTCCTGAGAATACAGTGCTTTTCCATCTATATTAATCTTTTCTATGTAGTATTTCCCAATGGTAGCGTAGCTCCCATGTTCCTACCAACGCAGGAGGAAAAAGTGGAACTTGGAGTACAGGCTCTTTGTCTCTCCCTCTCTGTGTCTGATGGTCAGTCCTACCAGAATGCCCTTCTCCTCCTGCACCACCTGCACAGGCCACTGCTCGGCTGTTACCTGTGCCTGGCGTGGGGCTGGCACGCACTATCTGCTCGACCGGTTTTGCTGAGAGGTAAAGAATGGCTGCACAGAAGGCAGCATAGATGATGCCATGTATGATTGGAAAAGATTCGCTGAACATTAAATGAAAACATAAGGGAGGTTTTGCAGTAGGGGTCAGGGAAGACTGATAACCAAGTGAAAAGGAACCGTATGTTTGGAGTGCAGACAGGCCAAACAATTGGAGAATATTTCATTAAAAGATAATGAATTTATGAGTTACATATTTTAATGACTAAATATCTGTGGTTGGCTCTAAGGTGGTAAGTAATACATCTGTAAATTATTTTTCTTTAAAAGCTATTGAAAATCTTTGGTCCTTTTATGCCTTATTAATTGATTTATCAATACAGCATGTTTTATGTTACTCTGTTATTCTACCCTGTTGTGATTCTGATTTTGCTCATTTGTTCATTTGGAAATGGGTCATTAAAATTCACAGGTCTGAAAGCATGATAAAACTCAAACACAGGTAAATGGCAGATGCACACACAGTCCTATATATAAAAAACTCAGTGAATTTAGTGCACAGTAGACTGCCTGTAGTTCATCCAGAGTTTCTCTAGAACAGATGATGGATGCCCAGCACCTGTGGGTGGCCAAAGGTCTTGGGCAAATGGCAGTTAATACCCAAGGAGAGCTGCCCATCGTTTTCAGTATCAGGCTCAAGTGTGAGCAATTCCTAAAAACTTCTACTTTAAATGAAATTAACCAGGAGTTTTCTAAAGCCTCCTACTGCGTTTGCCACAATTGAGGTATTGCAAGCTGTGAACCAGATTGTGCTACTCTTATCTAGGTCAAATAGTACCTTGCCTACACAGTGGGGTTGTCTCTTAAGAGTGTAGCTCAGGGTAAATGTAAAACACACTCTCTAGGCTGCACAGTGCAGGATAAGGACACATCGTACGCCCTGTCTAACCCATGATCCAAATGTATTTGAAAAGCCTTGCTAACATTGTTTCTCAGTTGAGGAAGCTTGCATGTTGTTGGTCCACAATCTGTATCGTTCTTTTCCCATGTTCTTTCAGTCTTGCATGTGATGTCTACAAATGTTACAAGGGAAAAGAATAAGCAGAAATTCCTGTTTGTGAATTCCTGCTCTTTGTCCAATCTAGTAAGGAATTCCTCCTCTTGTCATAAGAATCAATATTTTTCTAGCTAGGCCATATTTATTACTTTTTGTAGATCACCTGATTTCTATAGTTAGAGCATCATTGTACAGTGGGTATGAGCCACCATTTCTTGAGCCATGTTTAGCCATTCACTTCTCTAGTGCTTTAAGAAAGCCCTTATTGGCAAGAAAGACAAATAGTGGTTTGGGAGCCATTAATAATTGCTCTGCACAAATGTAAATGGCATGGGGAATAAGGAAAACCAGCTCCCATGTTTTTCATTCTTTGAGAAGAGCACTTGCAGTGGCTCTTAACAAAGAGGGAAAGAAACATGCTTGTCAGAAGACACAAAATTCTCTATCCAGAAAACCATTCCTGTTCCCTGCCCCCAGCACATGCTCTGAATATATCACTCATAAGCAACTCTACAGCTTTAACATCCAAATATTCCAGTTCTGTCTTGAGACAATCAAATTTATGACTCTTCATTTTAATTTGAGATTTATCTTCATTGGTTTTATGAAGGTTTTGATTTCTTGAGGTCTTCCTTGCTTTAATTTTTCAGTGATGTTTTCATTACTGGGTGAGTTGCTTTTAAAAACTCAGGATGAAGAAATCCTTCCCTTGCCTTAAGAGCACTTGCCCTGAAGGATTTTGGCTTACCAGATACTTCAGATGATGCTTAAGTTTCAGGCACTGCAAATCAGGGAGCAACACTCCAATTTTGCTTCTTGCAATATAAATGTTTTTTTCTACATCTCCTCTGAGACTGCTGAAAAAAAAAATAGTCTGTAACAACAGAAGCTCTCAAACTGAAGAGAAAGTCTTTTCCCTTATCTAGATAACATGCCACTTCATAATAAATCTGTCACTAGCACATACTTTGCTGCCCACTCTCTGCTGCAATGCCTGCGGGATGACAGGCTTTGTGATTAACTGGAAAAAGAGCAGTTTCTCCTCACCTCAGAGTATGGGAGTAAAAATAGGCTCAGTGTGGAAGACGCTTCTGAAACAGAGTATTTTTTTTGGTCTGTAAACATACTAGGGCTGTTCTACAAGAAATGAGACAGTTGGGGTTTTGCTGCATGCATGTGGGCACTGTTTGTATGGTTTTCTTTTCAAGGTGATGCTACGTATGTAAATCAAGATATCATGAGGTGATAGGCTGACATCGAACCTGATTTCCTAAGAAAATGAGATCTTCACAACAAGCATTGGAGTTGCTCTCTGCCCTCATCCAGTAACTCTAGTAACATCTAGTAACTAAACGCACACTGTAGCGGTTCAGTGAAATTCAAACTTAAGTTCATAAAAGCTTAATGAAAACAGGCAGCTGGGTAAAGAGAAAAACTGTGTTTTCCCAGCAAAGGGAGGGAGGAGCCTGGTCTGTATCATGTACCAGGGAACCCACATGGGGAAGAGCTCTTATCACAGCTTCAGAAGCAGGAAAAGCTTTGATCATTGATTGCCTCCAGAGAAGCCAACTGCAAAACGCAATGCTGTGGGAAGCCAGGGTTCAGTACTACACTGTAAATACATCTCTTGAAATGGCATGATTCTAGTTTGTGATTTGGGTATAACTGCTGCAAGTGGGTGAATGGCAGGGCCTTGGCCCCTGCAGATGCCTGCTCCCACCCAGGGGTGAGGTCCCTGTGCAAGACGGGTTGGTCCCTGTGTGTGTCTGTTCACAGGAAGAGGGTGGCAGTAAGGCATGGCTAATGCTTCACTTTCCAGTCAGGCCAGCTGTCCATCTGTGAAAACTGCACTTCAAAAACCCCATTAGTGCCCCAGGCATCCTCCCTGTCTCTGCACATAAAGCAGCACTTAGGCAGAAGGGCAGTCCTTTAACTCAGAGAGGGAGAGGACACCACAAGCGTGCCGGCTCCGAGAAGAGCTGCTCATGCAAATGCAATCCTGGCATTTTCTGGTGTGCTGTGAGGACATTGCTTTATCTTTATTTTTAATGGAAGGGATAAAGTGGAATAGTAATAATGGGACTGATAAATGAAAGGAAAACTGTAGCCACATAATTATGTCAGAATCAACTAACAGCCGTGAAAAGCCGATTAAGCCACATTATGCAGACACATGTAACAGAATACTATTAGTAAGTCCTCTGCAGTGGCATGCCTAGCAATTAAGAGGACGGTATTGGCAGCACACAGTGAAACAGTGGTAACGTATAGTTAAAAATGTTTGGAGACAAACAGTGCGTTGAGGACAAGGGACAGCCTAGAACTGAATACAGGAGCATCCTCAAAGATACCAGCATCCAAGGAAAAAACCAAAGGTATTACTCCAAATCAGCTTTTTTGACTAGGATGTTGGGCGTAGTTTGGAGTAATTTTTGTCATCAAAATGAATTTGCTGGCTTATCCATAAAAGAAGGGCTGCAGTGCAGCAAGTAGTCTGTATTTTCCAACTTTTCACAAATTTCAGCTTGTGCAGGCTAATGGAGGAATTCCATATTCTTAACAAATTAAAGAAGCTTGCAGAAATATTCTGATTTAGGCAGTAAGAAGCTTAGGTAATGTTTCTGTGTTTGCACATATTCAGTATTTGGGAATGAGATTGCTCAACGTTGCATATTCTTATGTATGTGGTATTTCCAGGTCAGGGAGTTGAGGAATGTGTCACCCATTGAGTTTCTTTCTCATTGGACTATTGGGATTTGTTGTTTTCTCTCACACACCATAGAAATTGCTGAAGGTTCAGTCCTATCCTTTGCTTCCCTTTCTCTGCCCACTCTTGCAGGATGGTTCTCATCTGCAGTCAGGGAGAACTGCGCAAAAGCAAGCTCTGAGATAACGCTTAGCGTGGGGTTCAGAGTTCCCACAGGCTTTACAGAAAGATATGCTTCTACCAGAAATTACTCTGTGTGGATGTGGAGAGCTCATCTAAGGGAATAAAACCAGTGGGGATTTTTTGGTGTCATAGGATGAGCATTCTGGAGAGTTTGTACACCCCTTATTTTCCTCCTCATGCTGGACTGACTTCTGAGACATGCTACCAAGAGAGTTTGCTTGCAGAAAACCAGCATGTTTCCTTTAAATATTTATTTTAGATATTGTTTTCAAACAACTATGTGCAGGTTCTCTTGGAGAATTTGGTTTATTATTGGAGATGGATGAACTAGTGTTAGATGCAGCTAATGAGAGGTGAATAGCATTAGTGCCCACAGCAGTGCTTTCCTGAGCTGTTACAAAGCAAAGGAAGGGAGAGAGTGTATGTGGTTACGGTTTGATTACAGAAACCAGGGAATATATTTATAAATTAAATTCTGTCAACAAACTAAGTACTAGGGATCTGCAATTAATGAAATCTCTGTCAAAACAAGATTCATGATGACCAGGAGACACATCTTTACTTAAGTGAGGAGTGTGACTGTGTCTGTAGAAAATTAAAGTGTTTAATAGTACTGTGATGTCTGTATTTACTTGGGCTATTTCTCCTCATACTTTGTGTGTGAGAATCTTGATGGTTACGGAGTACTTTTCATGAGAGAAGAGTAACATTATCTCCAATTTTACAAGTGAAGAAACTGACACAGAAATTCAGAGTTCCCTAGGTGAGGTACTGTACCATAGCAATGGGGAAATTAAGAATCCAACCTTGTTGTGTCCTAACTGGGTATACCGCATATTGGATCATGCTGGATTTAATAGCACAGTAAATCTAGCTACTGATAGTATTAATCACCTGTTTTCCCATCCTTTTATTTGAAGCTGGAGCATCGTATTCCATATCTAGTAGAGAAATAACTTAAGCCCATTACTTTCACCTTTTCCAGAATTTACAGAAAACAAATTGTTTCTGAAGTATGAAACTGTCACTGGTAGCAGTGTGTGCTCCTGCAACATTCAGCAGAAAGGATGCTTTTCCTGTAAACAAAATAAAATAGAAATAATAAATAAATAAATAAACGCACACTGTAGCCTGAAGCAGTAAACCTTGGGCAGCACCTATAACAAAAACGGTGCCTATGACAAGTGGGTATCACTCCTGAGTTGTGTCCCTCCATAAAGCGTGTTGCATTCTATCAGGACATGTGACTGACATGCACTGAACATACAAACCCTGTTACAGCTGTTTCCTGCTCTTGACTTTGAGGATTTAGCTCATGTGCTTGCCTTTTAAAGAGTATTGTTAGCAACATTTCTGTATCTGACAGGACTACCATTGAACTCAAGGCAAACTTCTGGAAGATACCCCTCAGACATTCTTACGTTCTTGCACAGAACCATCAGCCAAAATATCACTAATGATACAAACTTTTAATTTCACAGATGAAGGAACTTGGCGTCATCGTATACAACTGCAGCTGCCTGGTGCTGGATTTACAAAGGATATTTGCCCTGTATAGCTCATTAAGATACAAGAATAAAATACCTCCAAGTTGGTCTAAGAGACTATATGGAGTGTATGATACTCAAAATAAACTGACGTTGCAGCTGAACGAGACAAAATCTGAAGCTTTTGTGTCGGTAAGTTCTGAAAGAGTTACAAAGAGGGAGGGAAGGGGAGAAACTAATTTAACCCACAGGATTTTTGGAAGACCTGGAAATTTAACATCTGCTTAATCTCCTAATATTGTCCTTTATGAACTAGAGAGTAGTGAGACCAGGTTAGTATATGTTCATAGTAACTATGGAAAGAATCCCATGTGTCACAGAGATGTCTGCAGTTCCCTGCATTAAGTCCATAATAATGCTCTCTTCTCCCTGACAGATACTATCAGGGAGAACTTACCATGGAAGGTAAAATCCATGAAAAGGAACTTACATGATGTAAATTAATGTATTTCTCTCAATTGGCCCTAACTGCAGAAGATGCCCATTACTTCTATGTCCTTAACCAAAAGCAGCTACTAAAATTGAGACTCACATGAGTGACTGGAAACTCAAGTATGCAGATAAGACCTGCAAAAGACAGAACTTGATTGATAGTCTCATAATGCTGGAAAGCCAAATCATTCCGTTCTCTGGGAAAATTGTTATTCCAATAGGTATACTTTTGTGGAGAACTCTGCAATTGAAAGGTTTTTAAACTTATTTGCCTTTTCCTATGGTGCAGAAGATAAAAATAGCAATTTATTTTTTCTTAATTCTCATTTCTGTGACATTGTTCTTACATGTAATTTGCCAGGACTGAAGAAAGTGTAGAATTTCATTTGAGCATTATTCTCTTTCCCTTTCTCTGTAACGTTATCACTTTTTTTCTCGTGCTTAAACAAAAATAGGGAGGCTCTTCAAATTATGTTATTTATTTACACTCATAGATAGAAAGTGAATGGCTTGGGAGTAAATGAACTGTTAATCAGACTTCTAAAATGATACAGACTAAACTTGATATCAGAGCATGCATTTTTATCAAAGTAATTTATAAGGATTGATCCTCTTCACCCTGCCCCATTGAAAGCAGTCATACTTCTGCAGACCATTATCTATTTTAGCTTTATTTTAAAATGGTATTTTAAAACTATAAATTCAAGCAGCAATCCCCATTGCTGTCTGGGAAGTACTGTCTGTGTGTGTGTGTTTTTGATGGGAAGAAATGGAGCAGTCCTCCATCTCATCAGTGACGTAGCAGAACAGGGAAAAAGTACACGGAGCAATTGAGATGAGGCAAGATGCAGAGTGTTTCCATGTTGGAGGCACTTACACAAGTAAAACCCAAGTATTAACATTGCTGTCCATTCCTGATCTAGTGGTAATGAAGAAAGGCTCCACAAGCCGGGTGCAGGTAAAGGTCCTGTTGCCCACTGAGAGTAAGGGCTTGTTTCTGCCTGGTGAAGAGAATTATCAAATGGGTATTTGATCACAACAGCAAGTACGATACAGCCAATGCCGAGGAAAGTACTAACATAGTCTGTGAGCACAGCAGGGGTCACAGGGTAGCAAGTGGAACGCCCAAACGTAAGTGTTACCCTGAGAGCTTTAACAAGTTTCTCTTCTAATTATCTTCTAAATGTCTTTCACTTTCTGTTCTGTATATTGAGCGCGTATGAAAAAGACAATGCATAACATTCTTTAGCTGTTCTGGAACTTAAAACTTCCATTCAAGAAAACACTAAGAATACAAGAATAAAATCTCAGTGCAACAGCTTTCTAAAAGTTTCAGGTAATAGACGTAAATTATATCTAACAACATCACTTCACACATTTTCTTGAATCGAAACTCATTCTTTGAAAACATATTTCACTTTCAATGTTTACTCGGCATAAAACAACAAGCATAACAGGCAGTCATTGATTTTATTTTTATTTTTTTTTATACTCAGAAATCATGGCTTTAATGTTGCTTAGGAACAAAATAGTCTTCCAGTCTTGATAAAACGTAAGATATTTTGGTTGTGTTTCTTAGTGTTCAGGAATGGATCTAGAGTATTGGTCTTGACATCTTGCTCTGGATAATTTTCTGTCATCTTCTGAACTAGTTGTAATAAATCCTTAAGAGCAGCAGTCAATGGTTAAGGAACCACTGTGAATAGACATGGTACTGAAAGAAAAAAAAGACTAATCACTACCCCAGTGTATGTCCTTAAGGAAAACATACTGATCTAGATGTCAGCTGCAACCTAGGCAAATAACAAAGGTTGGAGCGTGGTAAGCAGCAGGAAGGCAGTGGTCTGGCAGGGCCAGCTGTTAAGAAAAGGACAAGTGGCACTAGACAAAGTGCCTTTAACAACCTCTGCTCCCCAGAACTGTGCTGTTGTCTGTGGGCAACCTGGCAGGTGGCTCCACTTTTCTCTCCCTGCTTGGGCAGAAGAGCAGAAAGCCAGACAGGTGATTCTTCCTGCCTTTGCCTTGCTGACGCATTTGACAGCCCTAGACACAAAGCAGAAAAGATGACATCTGGGCTTACCACTTACTGGCTCAGCATCAGGTAAAGAATTAATTTGTAGACAAATCTAGGTATCAAAGGCAAATTTCCGGCAAAACTGCAGCACCTCCCTGCGACAGTGACTGAGTAAATGGTCACTTTGTGTGGAACTTTAAACAGAACTGGTGTATTAAGCCTTAATTCCCTGTCACAAGTGATAGATCAGACTCATGTGGCAACGACACAGCTTTACTCCACCTAACAGTGACCAGTCCTGGGACTCTTTGGAACAGTATTCTCTGAAATGTAACTTCAACTAGAGCTTCTTTGGTGACTGTGGATGGTCTGAAGTTTATGTCATCTTCATTTTACCCACAGTTCCATCTAAATGGTGAGGCTTCCAAGGAGAAATTAAGCAAATAATTCCCCTTGGTACTGTTGAGTATTCTAGCAGGACAGCTGCAGGGATCAGTTAATATTCTCTACTAAAATAAAGGGTACTACTTGCCATCTCAAGAAGAAGGGGGAGAAATAATAAGTCATGTTTTAAATGACATATCTGAACTTTTCCCTTCACAGAATTCACCTAAACTCTTCTGCCCAAAGGACAGAGTCCTGGACATTGAAGCTATATACAGCGTCATCGATGATGCAAAGCAGTTTGTATACATAGCTGTCATGGACTACTTGCCAATCGTCATCGACACCAACGCTAAGCGGTGAGTGTCTGTGTCCAGGACTAGCACGTTATCATAATGCCAATAAGGAAATGAACCCACAGGAGAGTAGTTACTACTGTGGACCAATTTCTTGGGGCCCAATTCTGCTCTTATTGAAATCAGTGAGAGTTCTGCCATTGACTTAAATGGGAGCAGAATTGGGACCTAAGAGGACATTTCCATTCTGGGTCCTAAGCTTTGGATCTGCCTATCGGAGATCAGAAATTGCCTAGTCTGACCATCTGCAAGTGACTGGGACCCAGGAATACAGGAACCTGCTTATACACAAGTCCTATTTCTTAAACTACTGTATTCGTTATCTTGATACCATAGCTACTGGCATTTTTATGAGTATCATACAGATATTCAACACAAGAGAGAGAGTGTGTGCAATATGTTAAGAGAGAAGTAACATATTGTAAATTCTTCTATACTGTGAGGGTGGTGAGGCACTTGAACAGGTTGCCCAGAGACGCTGCGGATGCCCCATAAACTTGGAAGTATTCAAGACCAGGCTGGGTGGGACTTTGAGCAACCTGATCTAGTGGGAGGTGTCCCTGCTGCCATCCCATTCATGAGAGAATTTCTGCAATTCTCATCAGGAATAAAAGGTAGCACCCTCCTTAAGTGACCCATAGTCTTCTGCTACTGAAGGCTGCAGACACCCTGCACAGCAGAAGCTCTTCTTTTCCCAAGAAAGAAAGAAGGAATGGGACCAGACTGTATGGTCCCAGTACTGAGGGCAAAAAGGATGGCATCCAGGGAGAGATCCAGTGTTCCTGTTCCTTTGCTTGTGTAACCAGCAGAAAACCCTTCCTGTCCCTCTGTCTGGGCTGGGTAAGCAGCACCCTCTAGCTGTAGCTCCTTCTGCAGGGAGCTCTACTGTGCCTGCCACGGACAGTGGCAACACAGGAGGAACTCTCCCAGCTACGGGCAGACAAGGTAACTGTACTTTGTGCAAGTGTTTTGGCAGCTCTCCGTGCACCTGCACACATGGAAGATGTGCTCAACCATCCACAACCTCGCTGTTCCAACAGTGACAGTTTTGGTGCAAGGCAGAATGACACAAAAAAAGGATGCTGGCAGATCTGCTTAGTGAAAATCCCTTTACATGGAAACAGTGTTCCTTCAATGCATAGAAAATAGAATTCACATGTCTTTAGTTTTCCCTATGATGTCTAGACTTGGCTGCATAAAAATACAGATTTTTTTGAAAGTGTCTGACTATATTGTGTTCTTTCTCCATAGGTACTGGCCGTATTTAGATGGGAAGATAAGAGAAGCATTAGTTTTACGAAGTATTAAAGTACGACTTCTCATAAGTTTCTCAAGAGACACAGATCCCCTTACTTTTAACTTTGTTTCATCTCTGAAAGCTATTTGCACTGAAGTTCCAAGCTGTAGTTTGAAAGTTGTAAGTATAATCCATAATTGCTTTGAAATCTAAGATATTTCCCACTGAAAAACAAAAACAAAACCAAAAAACCAACCAAACAAAAACCAAACCAAAACAAACAAAGAAACAAAACCAAGAAAACTTCATAACTGAGAAGTGTTTTGTTATTATCAAAGCCTTTACATTTCATTAAATAACACAGGAAATTTAATACAATGAACGGAAAATATACCTAGTAGTAACAAGCATAGAAATTAGGACCAAAAAAATAGAATGATGCCAAAAGGCAGTCTGTGTGTTGGACAACCTGTGTAAAACACTACATCTGGTCTCTCTCAGCAAAACTAACACAGTGAACCATAGCCATGTGTCTTCTTTATACTGGTTGATAACAGCAAGTGTGACAGCATAAAAATGTGGTTTAGTCTGCATTCATCTAAGCTTACTGTTCAGCTGCATTAGCTCTACTTTTCCTTTAGTCACATATGAACTACAGGAAAAAAATAATGAGGTTTTTACATTAAATTCAGGCTGCAAATTCAGCAGTGTGAAGACTAGAACAACCATTATGTGACCACATTAGACATGCAATACAGGAAAGGGGGAACTACCACGTACATTACATTTGTATTAGAGAACAAAGCGTATGGTGAGCACTACTTTCAGTGTGATACAGCTCATTTTTACAAAATTGAGGCATACTGGAAACCAGCCATCTTGGATCAATTCTCCTTGGATCAATGTCTTTTTGTTTTATTTGCACATAACTGTCTTAAATAATCTGGTCTCGTATTCTGACTTTAAATTGAAAACTTTCTGAATAATTCTGGCTTTTTAAAACTGACAGCAGTTGTAAAAAACAAATATTATTTGTGTTATACACACTGAGTGGTATTTATGCACATCTAGAAATAGGGATTTTAGTTATAATATGTACAATTATTACAAGTTTCCTATGTAAGAAGCAGCATAAAGGTGTTTTGAAGTTAAAAGCTCATACATGGCTGACACTGGTTAAGCCACTTCACTTCAGAGTAACTTCTAGCTTAAGCCATTTCAATTTTGAGGAACTTCTAGCTTGTTCCGTACTTACAATCAAAATTCTACTTATGTATTCAAAATTATTAAGTGGTACTCAATGCTCTACATCTTCATATCCATCTAGTTACAGTAGCTAAAATTTTTAGTACAGAATTTATCTTGTGAAGAACTAAATGCTAAAAGGATAAAAAGTATTTCTAAACTTCCAGGGTGGCAGTCTAGCTAGAATATCTATCCTTAGAAATTACCAATACATAAAAAAATTAGACTGCCCCAAGATGTAAATAGTTGTAAAGGTCCAACACAGCTCAGTTACCTCTTTGCTGTGCATCATGCACAGCATGTTCCACACACTGCATAGTCACTGCCTTAAATAAGCCTCGGTAGCAGGAACAGCCCAAGGCTCAGCATTTACTGGGATCTATTTGATTTTGGCTGAAACTGTGGCACAGGCTTTGCCATGGGACACTCCGTTACAAGGGCAAAACATGGCAGATGAGCACTATTTTTTAAAAACTGAATTTTCTTTGTATTAATCTGTTCTAGACAGGATCAAAGTGAAACAAAACTATGCGTGTGTATGGGGCAGAAGGAATAGCTAATAAGGTAAAAAATGAAACTTAAACCTTTGGAATTACTGGAAAAATCTGCTTTTCCCTTTTGGTTCTACTTTGGGTATTAGGAGACATGGTCAGACTAAACTGTATGGAAAATCCTGTCCTGCAGATGTGTTGTGTGTGCTTATACACAAGAATGTTGACATTTTAAGAGAATCTGAAGGTATAAGTTTTGATTGAAATGATACTTAAAATTGCTAAGCTGTCCCAATACGTCAGTATTTTTCTGAGAGAAATGGTACCCTCCCCATCTTCTGTTCTCTTGTGGGTATAATATACCTGAGTCCGCCATGGGTGTATTCACTAACTTTTTTCTTTCATTTATCTTTTGACCCTGTGATATGCCTTGTCATGATTATCTTCTTTTTTTTTTTAAGACCAAGGAAGGGCCAGTTTGTCTAGGAAGTTTCCAGGTGTGCTTCAGCTGCAGGGTACACTGTTTTGCCCACAGGAGCAGCCTGAGGTACAGGGTCATCGTGGAGAAGGCTGAGCAGATGTACTTCCTCTGTTCAATGGGACTCTCCTCCTGATTTCCTTTGGTCTTTGAGCAGGCTAATGGAAATTTTGGTATTGCCTAACTGCAAGAATATAGTTAGGACCAGGGTGCTGCAAGACCCATTATGCCTGGCAGTGCTCTGAGTAAGAACTGCTGCCAACTGCTGTGCATCTAATTTTTCAGTCAGCTGGTGAGGAAAGGAAGGCAAGGGGTCACTCCCTAGTTGCAAATGCTGAATTGTAACAATGTGCTCTATCTAGAAAGAGAGGGGTTTTTCCCCTTTCAGCTACAGAACTTTGACCATACTGGGCAATTAGCATCATAAGTGCAGCTAGAAAACGATTAATCCCTAATTGTCAGTTCCTTGGCATCTCATTCAGAGTCCAGCTCACATAAGCATTAATAATTATTGTATTCAACTGCAACTGTGTTGAGAACATGGACTCAATACGAGTACGCAGGGAAAAATTATCACTGGGAAGAACTCACGAGGAAAAAGCTTTGTTTGAGGAGCAAATAAATGTTGTAAGCACACAGCCAAATGCCAAGGGGTAAACTGCACACCAAACTGCTGCTCATCCCAGGAGCTCTCTCCCATGCACTGAACCGCACGTGGTCATGAAATTAAAGCTTCAGTCATAAAGGGTAAACTTAAGGTGAAGAGCTCACTGTCGTGCCTCTTGGGACCTTAATTCCAGCGTTCCTTAAGTTTTGTGTGCTTGACACTGTAAATACATGTTACACGCAAGACTGCTGGGGTCTGACTCTGGAAGGAGCAGAGTGAAGGGGCCAGCTCTGTTGGGTGCAGTGTGAACAGAGAAAGGCGGATGTTTTTGAAGGGCTCAAAGAAAGCGGGAAGGAGAATTAACAGTAACAACTTAAAAGCAGGAAGGCACAGCAGGGAAAAGACACATAGCCACAGCACAAGTCGCCCTTGAGCCTCCACATCAATCTGTTTCTGAGTTGTACAGATTCATTCCTGCAAAGGTAAAAGGAAAAACTGAACCCTTCCATGATTTTCGGAAAGCCTGAAATGCCCTAGGAGTAAATAAAGTGTTATGAATTAGCTATGAAAGCTTTGCTCCTAAGCACCAATTTAACTTTAAATCTCTGAACTCCTAAAATAAGGATGGAAAATGTGAATGAAATGTCAGCAGAAGGTGGTGTGTTATTAACATAGTACTGCTTCTGCAGGCACATGTTGGAGAATGTTGGGCTGTGCTGCTCTGTGCCGGTGCTGGGTCACCTGCTCGGCTCAGCTACGTTTGTGTACTCTGTGCGGGCAGATGGGTTTCCCCACTGGGACCTGTATGCTAGGAGAGGTAACTGCTGCTCCACTGTTGCTGGAGAACCTATTACATTTTCAAGTTTTCAATCTTTTCCTGCCTGAACTTGGTATTTTCTTTCTTACAAAGTTATTATACAGATTTTTCAGCTCAGCACATCTGTTGAATCTATCTCAGTTTGACAACTCTAAGCTTCTACAGTCATTGTGCTTGACTATTTCTACATCCAGGATGTAACTTTTTGCCAAATCTTGTAACACTGGAAAGAAGTCAGCTTGGTACATTTTGTTTTCTGGCGGTGAATATTTCACCCATTTGCCAGTTCAGACTGTTAGTTAGTCACACAGCATCTTCCATGTCCTTGTGAAGAGTTACCATCAGTATCTTTGATGGACAGATGCACTCTGTGGCTGCTGCCCCTCTTCCCGTTTTGTTGAGCCAGGAAAACCATGGACATTTCCTTCTGACTTTAGTCAAAAATTCAAGACCCTTTTCACAAATACTCGGCTCTATCTCTGGCTTCCTAAGTACCTATTTCTGCAGTGGGTGCATATCTGTAGAACAGTTCCCCAGGCACACAGTTAAAAGTCTTGATGTTGTCTAAGAACTAAGCTCTAATGTCTAGTAAACTTTCCTTTACAGCTCTTCAGATGGTTTGTTCTAATCTTTTAAAAGTGTGATGCTGTAATTGTTACATTTTTAACATCACTGTAATTAAAAATATGATTTCTCCATGCACCTTAGTTAGACATGAATATACAATGTAAAACTCATTTAAAGGACTGATACTACAGTTTATATAGAATTATCTTTTTTAATGCCCTTTAGAAAGCAATCACTCTCACAGTTTGGGTTGTTGTACTTGTTTTTAAACTCAAAAACTATGTTTGGAATTTTCCTAGTCTTTGAACTCGTTACAAAAATTAAGTTGTGGAAAATAACAATGTGTGTACAGGTAAGTAAGTACACAAAGGCATATGAAATTCAGCGACTATTTAAGAAAACAACTTTGTGATAGCTAGCAATCATAAACTCCAGCACAGTACCATCCAGTATTTGGGCACTGAAAAAACACAACTGCTTTGGATTTTATTTTTAATGCACTAAAAACTTGCTTCAGCCCTGATAAACTTCCATCTTTGAGAGGGAGTGGGGTCAGCCCAAGAGCAGAGACTCTCCTCACTGCTGGAACTGGCAGGAATCTGAACTAGCCTTAATATTTTACACAGAGTTCTTCCAAGCAATTTCTGGCAACATAAAATTTACCCCAATATATTTTTCAATGGGGAAGAGAGAGATTCTGACAGTCCACAGCATAAAGTGTCAGACAAAGCACAGCCTCTGGGCTACTTTACCTTTTGTCTGCAATTAAGCCATTTTAATTAGATTTGGTAATACTAATTGCAGGTAAGCCTGCTCAAAACTTATGAGTTGAGTTCTCCAATAAAAACCAAACTGTAATGATCACAACTGGTGGTTAAGAAGAAAGATCATGGTTTTTTTTAATGAGTATTTATGTGCAGTTCTGAAGCACCCACTGGTATGAAACCCAAAGCTGCTGCTCCTGGTAGTCAGTATGAATGTATTTTTGCAATGGCCAAGCAGTTTACTGAAAACCAGCCTGAACCCTGCCTGTACCGTCAGCTGGGTAAAGAACACTTCACAGGGCTGCCTGCCTGTGTGCTATGCTCACACACTTACTTGATTTAATCACACTGATGAGGTAGGCTACCTCAGATATCATTACATTTCACTAATGAATTTAGCATTTTACAGCAAGGTTTTCAAAGTAGTAGGTTATTTGGAACAACATCTCCAGAACTTAAAAGGATTCATTCAAGGTTTGTATCAAATAGAGCAGTGGTTCAAGAGATTAATTTTGCATTATGGAAAACAGACCTCCAAGGAACAATTAAGGACTTTTGGGGTGGGGGTTTTTTAATACTATTTTTTAATGTCTTAAGTGGGTGCAATGTATAACCAGCTACTTTCATCAGTAATATATAGTGAATTACCTTTGTTCTGAGGATCTACACCATCACCTCAATCAAAGTTTCCCAGTCATGCAGTAAATATAATTTATCCTTCATCATGTTATTCTCTACTTCTGGTTTTAGAATCTGTGTCTAGCTATTAGTTTCCTTGATGAAACAAACAATGCTCGAGATTTGTACTCAAAGAATCTCATTTTTATCTGGCACTGATGCAGGCAAGGAATGCACAGAACTCCAAAACAAACAAAAAAATCTCAAACTTCACACTTTAGGGTAAAATAGATGCATCTTCCTCATCTGCTAAATTTGAATTTGATCTCTCTCTATCATATTTAATCCTGAGAATTCTCTGAAATCAGCAAATTTCCTGCTGGAAACTGTGCAATGTGTAATATAAAGGTATTAATTCGGCCTGTTGGTGTGCCTGCACATCTGGATCCTGCAGCAGACTTCAAACCCCCATGTCCCTTGATGAATGAGGAAATTAGCTAAAGAGAAGTTCCTGGCTCAGAACACAAAGATTGGATTTTTTGTTCATTTTATAGCCTTTATTACTTGGCACTGTATTGGTTTTAGTACACAGTAGCCATATACTGTGTGTAGTTCAGAGTGCCACAGCATAATGAGTATTACAAACTATGAAAATTTAGAAACACTATGTGCAGTGTTTTATTAAAATTAATGTGTGGCTCTAAAATCTCAAGCTGTTCTGTAGCACTAACTCATTTTCAACAAAGATTAGAGAACAGACTGTATTTTTTCTGTCCATTATAGAACAATTTTCATTAACCTCCACTCCATTCTATTTTATGGCAGAAATTCTTTGACCTTGAGGAAGAGAGTGCATGCTTTCTGAAAGAACAGAAGAACACTTCCCTTCCCAAATTAAATCGTAACAAATATATGGTAACTGACGGAGCTGCATACATTGGTAAGTAACCACATCCCCGAAAATTCTATTTTGTAACCAAAAGGCTGAAATAACACCCATATGTAAGCGAGGAATCTACAGCTGAATTGCTTGTTAATTGAAAATAGTCTCATTTCTTTGGGAACCTGGATGAAGATGAGCTTTGAGCGCCTTCTAATTTAAAAAGTCTTTTTTTTTCTCCCTATGAATCAGTTCCTCAAAAGCAACATTCTGCTTTCAGTATCTAAAAACAGAGTGAAAACACACATTCAACATACTTACAAAGTAGGAAGAAACTGAATTATTAACATATTCTATGTTTCTCCAATCCAGTGAAGATGAGCTGGTAACTGCTGTACAAATGCCTTTCAACCTCATCTTCTGAAGTCTTACTCCATTTACTGTAATGACATTTCAAATGCCCTCTTTTTATTAGCATTAGGTACATAACTAATTGGTATTTTGAGTTAAAGGTGTATTTAAGTAAAGTCTCTGTATGGCACCTAGCAAAAAATCATTGTCAGTCAAATGCTCGTTGAATGTAGGCTAAAAACCACCTTTTAAAAACAATCTGACTGCTTGAGCTGTGAGTGAGGTGCAGGAACAGAAAACCGCTGCTGAATTAAAAAGTAACTAATGAGATTTTATAAAGTAAAGGGAGAGAATGTGCATTCTGATACACTGCAGCTCGATGCTTCAGTTGCTTACTTCCTCTCCTGACTTACTGCAAAGAGCTTAAAGCCAGTGATGGCAGAGGCAAGGAGGAAAGGCAAAGGCTGCAGCACAGAAGCAGCCCATACACCCATGAAGAAGGGAGAATCCCAGTAGCACAGAGATACAACCAAGAGCTACTCTGAGGAGCTCACCTCTGTGGGCTCTGAACACACACACACACACACACACACACACACATCTCTTAACCTATCCAAATCTTATTTTTCACTGTATATACTGCAGTTTATTCCTCTCTCATTTCCCAGATGTTCTATGAACACAAACACACACCTAAATAATGTTTACTCCATTCTAAATTCCTTCCAACAGCTAGATCACATTTCAGTACCTTATCACTTGTCTACACAGCTAGATTTTTAGCTGAGGTGTGTTTTAATTTCCCATTGTCCTTACATCCTTAGATATACATAAATAAAATAATGTTCAAAGTTGTGTGAAAGCAATACAAATGCATGTTAAGGATATACCTTTCACTTGAAAGCATGGGAAGAAGTTTCCCTTATGATGAGGCTTCACTTTACCATCCTTGAGAACTTCAGAATTCTTACCATTTCCTGCTGAAGTAGCTGAAATGACGCTGGAAGGGTATACATTTCTCAAGATGTTGTCATGTTTTATCTATGTTTAGGTACTGTTTTAAAAGATGACCTCTAATAACAGCATTTTTTTCACCAAAAATACTGCGTCTCTTGTAGATGTATAACTTAAATAGTTACAGTTTTAGTGAAATAAGCATAAATAATTGGCTTACTTGTTTTCCATTAATCCAATTATCCTCTTTGCTTTGTGATGACCAGGATTTGAAATGCTCAATTGTCACCTTAAATTTCAACAAAGGTGTTGATAACTGGCATAAAAGAGTAAAACCTGTTGGTTTTTTTCCTGAAATAGTATCTGTCAATGGGAAATCTGTAAAAGATGTATTGGTTTGCCTCAGCGTTATGGAGCAACCACAGTCCATCCTTTCTGCTTTAAATTGTTTATATGACAAAAATATACTCCGCACTGAAAAGGCCAATGAGGAAAATAAATGGAGTACTAATACAATATATGCAAAAGGAAGTGCAAGTTAGCTTTGAATAAATAAAAGAACCTGGTTTAGAAGTTAATGAAGAAGGATTAGAGCTGTTAAACTTCCAGAAGTAATTTGCACTACACACTGGTACATAATGGGAATTTTTTCTTTCCTGCTGCAATAGAAATTCTGTCTCTGTTGAGGCAGGTGCTGGGGGAATAATACTGTGTTGGCACGTTGAATTGCCTTCATGGACATTGCTTTTTTCTTTTTTCTTTTTTAATGTTAGAAACTCATTGTATATTCCTGCTTTTATTTGTAGGTAATTTTGATTGGGTAGGAAATGCATTTACGCAGAATGCTGGAGCTGGCCTTGTTATCAACCAAGCAGACACGGGGAACAGCACAAGCATCATTAAGCAACTCAAGGCTGTTTTTGAAAGGGACTGGTATTCACATTATGCCAAAAGTTTACAACCAACAAAAATCCCAAACTGCTTTAACCACAAACTTAATAAAACGACATCAAATAAGACTGTCATGAGCAATGTGAATTAGAAAGACTATTTTACTGTTTAATATGGCAATGAAGAATTACACAGGGGTGTAACCCTCTTTCATATTTACAGATAAAAGACTTAAAGAAAAAGCAAAAAAAAAAGTTGGTTGGGGGGTGTTTTTAGGAAAAAGCACACTTATATAAAAACTGTCTGAACTATATTCTCTATATTGAACTATTTAAGACTTTCAAATTTGTTACTTCTGACACTGAATGTCATTTCTGCTTCCATGTTAATTTGAATGTTCCACGTTTGAATTTAACAGGATGTGTCAATTCTTCTGTTTCAGTTTTAGGACTTTCCCTAATTGCCATCCTGGCTAGAACAAACCTTAAGGCAAAACCAAGATTCAAGCTATGAAATGGCATTCTAAGATCAGTTATAATTTACGTACAAGTAGATGGGAAGTTTACTGTATTAGAAAACATAAAGGAATAAGCAAACTTTCACCTATATAAATCATTCACTTTAAGTAAATGCCCAGTCATGCAAATAGTTCCTAGTTTTGAGTATTGAGTATCACTCTTCCATGTCTAACTAGCCTTAAAGTACATTAAGAGTTACATGACTGGTAATTCATTCATCTCCTCAAAGTATGAGGTTTTAAGGGATTAGGGTTGGCCTCACCAAATTCATCATAATCCCTAAAGCCTCCCAGATAAATGGATTTTTAATCAAAGTAATGTGGATTCCTTTCAACAGTTATTTCCAGTTATAATATGTTTCATCTAACAATGAAAATTTCTGTATTAATAGCTAAGACCTAGCATTGATTACTTTTTTTTTGTAGTCTCAAGAAAATTTCTTCCCCAAGTTAAATATTTATCAGTGGATCCAGCAGTTGCGTGATGACTTGTTATCAAACCAATATATATGTATATAAAAAAGAAATATTGCTTTTTAGGAAGGTCAAAGGTTATGCAAAACCATGCAATAATTGTTGTTAAACAATCATCTCTAGTCATTTTGTTTCATTTTATACCTGGAAGTTTTTTCTTTCCTAACTTCTACTTATAGAAATAATAATTGTGAAATGGCATTTTTTGTTAAAATGTCATCCATGTAGGTGAACACATCAGCACAAACAGGAATGAGATGCCTCCATTTAAGGCCACAGTTTCAGCTGGTGTTAATAGCGTGCCTCTACAAACACAACTCCATTGCATCAAGAAGCAAGTGGTCTATACAAGCGTGAATTTGCTCCTTAAAAAAAGCATAAATGTTCGACAAAAGATTTTTTTCTCCAGTCAGAGCTGTAATAGCTTTGTTTTGCAATAATTAGTATCCCTCTGCTTCTGTTGAAGAAATGCGGCCATGAAAGAAAACTGCATTCTGTATTTTGTTAAATATTCACAGAGCTTTTTCCAAAATGCAGACTTTTCTCACCAGGCTGTGTTACTGAAGGCACGCTTTGAAAGCAGTGGGCAAAAGGAGAAAGGAACTAACCATGTCCCAACATACCACTTGAATCTTAAGAACAAGTTGAAATCCTACATTGACTTTCAAAACAGAGGTTTCATTTACAAGGTTAGAGAAAAAAAAATCTAATTTATTTTAAAGTAAGCACAGCTTAAGACATTCTTATAAGGTAACATATGCACAACTTCAAATTGCCAGCTAGACAGAGACACCCCGCAAAATTAGTTATGGCTGCAAAAGGCACACTTTTGACCAAGAATGTTTGTTTCTTTTGTAATTGCCAAGATTTACATCATCTTCCTGAAAGTTGTCATCTTTTACAGAAAAGATTATGCACAGCTTTAATGCTCAATAATATTTTCTAGTATTCAGATAAACACATGCCATTTATTTGCCTCCTCCCTCACACACAGAAATGTATGTATTCTGACATTCATGTAAGGAACAAATATCTAAAGAGAAAAATAAGTTTCCTGAGTTGCTATGAAGGAAAGATCTTTGTGAAGATAAAATTCTGTATTTTCTTCCTTGTGTATGTAACATTAGAATATGTACAGGAAGTATGGGAGAGAGTTCCCCAGCACTTCATTTACTTGTTGGGGTTTTTTTGTTTTGTTTAAGAAATAAATATTACTCCAGATTTCTGGTGGAAATTTCAGCCTACTTAATCACCAATGAATATTTTGAGTCAAAGCTAAAAAAAAAAAAAGTCAACCTCAAACCAAACAAACAAAAAACCCAACCACATTTTTTAAAGTGGTTGAGATATTTGTAAAGGTTCTGAGGTCCCTATGGATGGGTGATCTTGAAGCTTGAGACATGTAAGGTCTCAGTATTCCGCTTAAGATACAAAAAAACCCCAGTCTCCAGAGTTGTCAATTGTAGCATCTGATGGCAATAATATACAGGAATGAATCAATGTAATTTTTTCCCTCTTACATTATGGGTATTAGAAATGTGTTATATTTTTAAAATGGCATTTTGTAGAAATGATGGAAGATCTGAGTGGAACAGAAATTGTCAGGTGATAAAGCAAAGCTGTCTGTTTACAAAGCAGGATTTAGCAATGAAATCAGACTGTGGAGTTGCCACTGATCTTCCATTGAGTATTCCAAATGAGTGACACGGATGTGGTAGTATTACAGGACATTGAGTCACTAATATTAACCAGATCCATTAGTTTACAAATGCATTCTTTTTGGCTTGATGAATAAATTCTGGTGCTTCAATAACCCCCCAAAAGAACTATCTGTCAAAGTACGTTTTAGAAGCAGCAGTATGTTATGCTTTAATGAATGGAAGAGTTTGGGAGTTTTTTTGAGCAATTTGTAATGCAAAATAACAGTCAGCCATCCTACAGCTGGACTGGCAGACTCAAGTTTCATTTGGTATAAAGTATGGATTGATATTTTAATAACTGTATGTTATATGTAGTATGGCAACGGCTCCAAAGTGGTACGGAATGCTTTGGTTTGTTACATTAGCCAAAAGACCAAGTGCATCCTTGGACTTCAGCAAGCAGGAAATGAAAAACATCAAATTCTTATTTGAAGCTGCTATCAGCTATAGCCTGTTATTTATTTTGGGTTAGCACTGTTACTGTTTCACTAGATTTGCTAAGCAGCCCCAATGCTGGCTTCAGATGCTTCTACCAACATAAATAAATCTGGAGCAGTGCAGATCCATTGCAGTGATTTTACACTGGTTTAGCAGGGATCAAAATCTAGACCAGTTTCCTCTTGCTTTAGCTTTCTGAGAAGCACCACTGCCCAGGATGTTTCCAAACTTAACAGAGATTTGCATTCAGTAGTTTCTCACAGGCATTATCCAAATGATGCACTTTCTCTAATTCCCTTCTAACTGGTATTGGTAACTCTGTCACGTTAAAGGCAATTTCCTAAACAGGACAGCTTTATTCTTAAAGAATATAGACTGTAATTGTTGTTTGCTGCAAACATTTACTAGTGCCTTATTCATACAAGTTTTTGTTTAACCGTTCTTCATGTGAAGTCCTGCTAAAGATCTTTTATCTGGTACTGGGGAGTACAGTGAACTTGCTAAGTAAGAACATGTCTTGTGATGTTTACAGGCTAAAGCTAGAGTCACAAAAAGACAAAAACTGAATATCAGATGTTGTTCCAAACCGCAAGCACATCTAAACCAATTTTATCCAAGCCCAGTTCTAGAACTAAATTTCACTATCTATCTATCAACTAATCCAAAACACCTCTCAATTATCCTGTCCTGCCAATGTGTAAAAATAAAGTGTGAATTCACCCAACTCTTGGCTGATATCAAGAGCATAACTAAAGAAATTCCTTTAAGCACAGATGAAGTCCAAAAATTACACAGCAGCTACCTTACAAATCTTGATGTTAAGTCCCAAGCTGCTTTGGGCCAGGTACTGCTTTTTTCTTCCCTAAGCATGAACTAGGATCCACAACTACTCTCACCTTCTCTCTGATGACCAGAAAAGCGTGGATTACATGCCAGAGCACAATGGCCAAAGCTGTACCCTGACAGGAACAGATTCAAGTTTTTGTCTGATATTTTTTCTCCTCACCTTTTTCTAAAAAAAAAATAAAAATGCATCTTTGAACTGAATTTGGGGCTGTACTGTATAAAATTTTCACAGTACAGCAAATCCAGGCTCTGCAGGTGGTCCTGAGAAGAGCTTGAGAAACAAGTTTAAAAAAAGTCTCAGAACACTGCTTTTAAGATCTACCCATTGGTTACACTATTAGCTACCTAAATTCTGCTACTGTGTTGAGTTCTGCATACATGAAAACTGAACAGCCAAGCTCTGTGTGAGTGTTACCTACCATTTAACCCTAAGGGGAGATGCAGACAAAGAACTAAGCAGATTTTTTGTGACTTTAGTGTGTACTTGATAAAAATAGGGAAGACGTGCTCATTAAGATGGTAAAAACATCAGCTGGCTATTCCAGTTCTTCAAACTAAAGTCCTTTATAAATATCCCCATCTTGAATATCATACAAATGACTCCTGAGACTGGCCTTATAGAGAGGGCTAAGTTATGTTAAAACCATTTTGAACTTCAAAATTAACCTTTCATTTTAATACAAAAATACTGACTGCATATGTATAGTATGTTTCCCAATGGTCCAGAATTCTGACACTGTTTTTCTTTCACTCCTACCCTTTCTATATGTATATATCTATGTTTTGTTAATCACTGTTCATCCAATTCAATCTATGTATAAAAGCAGAATGAATCCTGGGTATATTTAAAATTCACAAAGATACCTCCTGAGTAAACATATTCCACTTTTAGCACTGAAGAGTATAGTAGCTGAACTGATACTGTAGAGTGATTGCTTTCTTATCTGTAGTTTTTCACTTTAATCACTGCTCGATGTGTTTTATTAATTTCTCAGTGTTGAATCAGGTTGCTCTTGCATCATCACTTTGCACAAATGCCTTAGAAGCTTGCCAAACTAGCATGTAAGAGACTTCGTTCAAAATAGTTTAGACAAGAAAAGAGCTCATGTACTTTACAGTGTGTGGATGCTGAAGTCAGTAGATAAACTCCAGCGGAGCTTTCGACTGTGCCTCCTGTTTGGATTAGCCCTGCATGGGCTTCAAAGAAAAAGGCTGTGAGAGTTGTGTGTTTGAATTATCTTCAGATCAGGAATTTACAGAGAATCTGAATGAAGAATCCAGCTGTACTGGGTGGTTCAAAACAGTAAATTAAATGGGATTTTGTGAAAACACATTTCTATTCCATTTCCATATATCCCAAATGCATTAACACACTAAGGTTAGGTTTTCCCTAAAATTCAAAATACATATAGGACAAAAATCAAGTTACTGTAGCCCATTTCTGAAAACCTTGTAAAAATTAAATTTTAAGAGCACAATTCAATTCTGGTTGCAAATTATTCTGCTATAGGCGGTGGAATCAGCTCTATTTTGTTCACAAGAAATTCTACACTGCGATTCTACACAGACACTCAACAAATGTTTTTAACGCTTACATGATAATTTTTGTTTTAAGAACAGAAGTAAGTTTATGGCTGATTCAGGCTACAGAGCAGAACAAAATACAATAAAACGGCCAACAACTATAGCATTCCAGAGGATTATTTTGCACTCCTTTATGTTGCATCACCACAAACATGAAAGGCACTGCATGAACCCACGCTGAGCAGTGCATCTCTCATGGTAACATCTGTCCCTCCTGCAACAGCATAAAATGTAGTTAGTGTAGAGAGGGCAGGAGTCAGACAGTATTAAGGGACTGGGTATGGCCTAAAAGCTCTGGGCTACATTCCCACTTTTTTCCTTTCCCTGCAAAATCCTGTATTTCTTATGCATCCACCTCGCTCCTCTATATGAGTGAACTCCCATGATCATTTTCAGAATGAAAGGGGAACCTTTAAAAATTACAAACTTAAGCTTCACAGAAAGAAATCAGCGTAAATGAAAGCCCATCCATTTCTATGTAGCAGGTACTGAGAAGTAAAGCAATATTTGAAATGGGGCTTGCTCTTGTTAGAGCAATCAAGGATGTTAACATTAACATTGAACATTAACAGTTCCTAGTGCTACAGAAGCAAGTATTTAGAACACAGCACGCACCTGCAAATTTCACATGATACACAGCATTTGCATATGATCTCTCAACATACAAATACAGACAAGTCAGAGAGAAACCATTCTGAACTCCTAATAAACTGGTGAAAACACAAAGTAGCAGGCCATCACATTTGGCAAATTACTTACGCTCAAATGAAAAAGAAAAGAAAAATCACTTCAAACTACATAAAGGTCATAAGTTACTTAGAAGCTGGAATTAGTTTCAAACGTAACTTTGAGGCACTTAATGGGGATCTAAATGGGAAAAGAACCTTTATGTTAAAGTCATGCACCATTATATGCAGTGTTTGTCTGAACCACACAATATATAACACATGAAATGAGGAGTTCTTCAAATGGAAGCATGTGGAATAACATTGTATTGACTGACTTGCTAACAAATGTTTTCAAGCAATCAGTATTCAATTACTCCACATTATTCCTTATTTGCATTTCTTCGTATAACACTATACCTGCATTCATGTTTTTCTTGAAACTTGACAGAAAAGCAGGATGCCTCTGGAAGTGACAGCTGTTTCTTTCTAAAGGTCAGGGAGCTGCTCTCCTATTCTCACTTCTCCTCTCACTGTCTCCTGCTTCCTCAGCAACCCAGTCCAGGTTTTCTCTTCTCACCACCTAAGGAGCAAAGAAAACAAAATATTTTTAGTTACCTGCTTATGAAAACTGCTGGCTGCTCAACATGCTTTTGCCTTCTGAGAGTTCCCTCACCTAATGTGACAATAGAGAAAGCATAATAAAGGAGGTCAAACATCATTCCAGGTACCTGATAATTCTTCACATATCTGCAACATCTGGAAGAAAAGGAGATTGTGGGTAGGGGTAGGAAGAACATAGGGCAAACTTTAAATGAGGTAGAGATTCTTCTGGTGATTAAATACCTCTTCTGGTGGCCACATTTCAGTCGAGTGTGAAGTACTCTTTACCATATAACCAGATTTATAATGACCAAAGTGTGTGACTAGCATAAAAAGGAGAGAAGTCAAAGACCCCTTGTCTTCAGGAACTGAATAAATGTCTTCACTTTGTAAGAGGGGTGGAAGAGACAGGTAAAAATGGAAAATGCACTGTCTCCTCTTTTCAAAGAACAGCCCAGGTTGCTACTAGAAATAGAGCTGATAAGGTTCCTAGAAAAAAACAACCAACCAACTAACCCACCCAAAGATCCTACACACCCAACTTCTGATGGTTTTCAAAAAGTGATGTGTACCTGCAGGAACTTGGGGCTCATGGTTCAGTGGCAGTTTTTTGCGGCAAACTGTCAGGCTTCTCAGGAGAGCTTGTTTTCCTCCTTCTCACTATACTCAAGACAGCTGTGACATCTGTCTTTAACAACCTCCAGATTCTTCAAAGAAATTTCCAAACTAGATTGCAAGAATTTTCCCTGTGGAAATAAAAATGAGCAGAAGATTTAGTGAGGAACCCAAAGAACCTAGTACAAATACTAAAGTGCATAAGAAATCAGGATCAAAACCAGAACACATTCCCATTTTTTGCAAACATTTAAAGAAATAAACAAGAACTGGAAAAAGAATGAGAGACTAGTGCAGTACCTCAGATTAATGAAGCTGAAATATACAAACCAAAACACTGTTACCTTTGTGGACAGTCCCTACATCTAAACGGCTGCTCTTAATATGACAGAGATACGGTGAAGAATCTACAAACCATTAGTTTTTATATGTTGTACAAAGGTTTCTGCATTCAAAGTCTTATGTCTGTCCATGGCTGGCATGGAGTTCTGCGTATATTTATACAGACCCTACTGCCAAATTATCCTTAAAAAATAGTCATTTCTCACAGCATTCGTGGCTTCAGATGTCAACACAGAGGTCTTAGAGAACAAATCTGGAGAAAGGCAGAGAAGCAACATCTGTGGCAGCACACAAGCCAACTCAAATAAACTGTAAGCCCATTTTCCAAGTGCCAGCTGATACAATAAAAGCACTCACATGCCCCGTATCATATTCCAAATGTCCTTATACCAGATTCCAAATACAGAGCTGAGGCTCCCTGGACACACATATGCACAGAGACACATCCTCAGAGGGAAAATGAGTATCTGGGCCAGAAGAGCTTGGATAGCTATAGTACAATGACTTGTTCCACTGTTGTCCTACTCTTAAGTAAAACTGACACGAAATAGTACAGCTCCTTCACTAGAAAATAGGAAAATGCACATATAAAGAACCTCCAAATAATGAACTACAAAAGTAAACTCCTGGCCACAGTGCAGAAGTACATTAATGCAACAGTTTCTGATAGCACTTACCAAAGCCATCTATTGGCCTTTTCATTCCCATGTGCCAAATCTCACTTTTTAAACAA
>VXBW01006284.1:63366-294947 GCA_013400375.1 Thinocorus orbignyianus
AAAAAAAAAAGGGTGATGTTTCTCTCAACTAAACATTCCAGAAAGGATTATACTTTACTTTTTTAAACAGGGTAAACAGAGAGAATAGCAACTGCCTGCCCCAATTCTCTCCTCCCTTTCCTCACTCCCTTTTTCCATTGGCAAATGTTTCTGTTATCTCTGCTTCCTGTCCTTTTCCTTTTCAAGCTGTTTCTGAAACCCTTGCTGCTTTGTATGCAGGGATGAATCCCTGCAACTTGCATCGTTGATGCTGTAACATCCTACAAGGTTACTTCTACTAGCTCTACCAGAAGTGCTAAGAAAAAGGATGTACATGCACATATTTAAAGACACACAAATTACTATCTATGAAGTCAAGGGGAGTCAGGACAAAGGCAGAATACAGGCACTACTGGAAAAATATCTGGTCAGGGAAAGGGTTTCAAGTCAATCTGATTTTGCCTCAGCATATCTGAAACCTGTATCAGGATGTAGAGACCAATTTTGCAAACTTCATGCAATTTACACAAGCCTTGCCTCCACGTATTCTGTGTTCACTGTTGTCCTGGAGTCACACACCACATTAACCTGCCAAGCTGGACAGTAACAAGCAAGTCAAAACCACAGACAACTTCAAGCCACATGACCTCAACTCTACCCTCCAGGTGGCATTCGGCCACGGAGGGGGATCTCGTCTGGGCACAGTCATCTTGTGACAATTAAGACGATCCAAGCTCACCATCATTTAGAACACCACCTTCAAAAGAGTAAATAAAGACAGATGACTCATCTCCAAACATATTTTTTAAAATGTGACTTCGGCACTGCATTGTATTTCTCTACACAATCTAAAAGTAGGAGTCCTTTGTAAAGTTTGCAGAGCAAAACCAGTATGTACTCTATAAGTTTACTGCTATACCTCTTCTGATGGAATAAAATATTAAGTAGAAAAATATGTCTAAACTTATTTTGAAAACTGCATGGCCAGCTTATGCAGTAGCTAGATGTGTGGCAAGGCTGCAGTGTTACTCTCTAAGGAGAATACAATAAATATGCTTATATATTTTGTTCAAGCATTGCGTCTCCAAGTTCTACTATGAGAAGTATGGATAACTTCTCACTATCCTTCCTATTTCGAAACACAGTATTTATCACAGATGTGTACAATACGGTGGCATAGCTTAGGCCTGTTATATAGGTCAGTATCTGCAATGCACATGAGAACATAATTCGCCACTGCAAAGGAGAGTGGCTGCAAAATCTATTTTGGATAATCCACTTTATATTTGAGGAAATCAACGTGTGGTCATTTCTAGAACTACGAATATAAGGCAACTGCTGCATGCTTGTATATTTAATGAGTTTTATTATACTATAACCTTATATGAATGCCTATGCAGTGTAAATGCTTTAATATAAGATACTGAATGTTTTTTTTACACATTATTTTCTAAATGATGCTTCATTTTACTGCATGTTTATCCATTTTCTGTGTTTCTGTGCAAGCAGGCAAACACATGATTTTAACAACATACACAGCAGCTATTCAAATCCTTACAAATCATTATAAAAACATATTCTTATGGAAAGACTTTTAATTTGGCAAGAAACGCCCTTCTTTATACAATGGGCTTGGTTCACAGCGGTATCTGGGTAATTAACATTTACTCATTAAAAAAAAATAATCACGGAGTCTGTAAATGGGGCTATTGACTGCTGCAAACCACTGTGTCAGTATGTTTTAATACCTTTGAAAATGTAATTCATCTACATTTACTAGGAAAACAGATGAATTGTCCTGATTCAAGTTGAAAAACAGTGCTCTAATGAGTCCAAAGCCGAGCAGCTGTTGTGTTTGGTGCTGCAGGATGATGATGTAGCAGTCTTGGGTTTATTCTCTCTGTTTTTTTTTTTTAACCAATATTTTCTCATGACCTTAATGCAATGAGTTCATGTTATTTTATTGTGAACTGGGCCCACTCTTTACAGTGTTACTGTAAGTTACCAAAGTTCACTGTAATTAACAGAATTGACTAGATTCATTCTTTAGGAAGAAAAAAGGCCATTAAAAAAAAAATTGTCAGCATGGTCAGTGGTAATCTATTATACTGTTGGAAACTAAGTTACCAATGATGTAACACTAAATCAAGGAAGTTTAGTTTAAAGGTATGTAAACATTTATTTAAAGCTGTGAGGTCGTAGCTATCACTTTTCACTGCTTTGATATCCAAGGATTCCTAGTACTACAAGAATGTATTTCAACTGCTTCCTTTTTTAGTTTCAGTACTTTCATTCAAAGCAAAGTAACTCCTATTTCTTTGTACTGCACTGGAATAAAAGAATCTTGTTTCAGTATATAATGCTTTTCTCATTCTTTCTTGGACGGTCTCCATCAGTGTTTGTTTCCATGAGCATTGAATCATAACCCCCAGTTCCCAGTCTTCTGAACATACACATGCCCAAGGCAGACCCAGCAACACAGACAGACCACCTGGTGCCTCCAGCTAAGTCTCTGCGAAGCCTGAGCTGCACCAGCGCTGAGCGACTGTGAGCATCTAGGGAACCTCGCAGCTATCAGAGCACAGGTCTGCTCTGCCTCTGTTTTAAGTTTCAGACATGTTATGCTTAAATCCCATTTCTCAGCACATCAGTCTTTACATCACTCAGGCTGTACCCACCCTGCATGTTCACATTAAAGAGACCCTCAGGCTATAAAGCAGCCTTGCCGGTTGTATTAGTAAACAAAACAGAGGCATGGTACAAGATTGAACAGTACACAGTATCACCCAAATTATTTGCTAGCATAGACATCCTTCACTGCTGGCCCACAACCACCAGCACTCTTCCCAGATGAGTGCCCAGATGGAGCATTATGGGACAAGAAGTATCAGCAACTGTCCTCAATACAGCCTGGCCACAGCTACCTGTGGAAAAAGAGGAGAAGGATGGAAGGCACTTCGATGCCAGTCAGGCTGCATCAATTAGCTGTACAGCCAAGGAACTTCTCTCAGCTTCTTTTGTTGTTTAGATGCAACTATTCACAGCCCTAGAATTGTCAGTCTCCAAATACGAACCTTAGCAGCAAGCCTTGGTGTCAAAAACAAGCACAACATTCTCCAGGATACAGTTTAGCTATGAACACTCAAACCCAGCAGGGAACTCCATCCACCTCTGCATTGCCAATTCTCTCCTGACTGAACAATATCAATTGCTATTGGGAACACTGGCCTATTATTCAGACCAGAGAAAACAGTATTTGTCAGAGTAGATCATTGTAACACTAGGAAAAAAAACTAAAAGGAAATAAAAGGCAGAGAGTTTACCAGCATCCGCTAAATTTGAGAAGAAATAATTTAGAACTGTCATATATAAACTCTGCCAAAATCAAGGTCATAAAGCCTCACTCTCCACTTTCAGCCCCAATCTTTTCTTGAGGTTGTAGGCAGGAGGCAAAGTAGAAATGTGGAAAGAGAAAAGATTTTATATAGGGTAATGAAATTGAAGTAACTGAAGCCTGACTATCAATGGCCTTCTACAATGGAGTGACTGCATCAGCGGACAGGGGAGGAACTATGGATGTTATCCACCTGGACTTCTGTCTGGGAGACAACATCAAAAGACTTGCTGAAGTCAAGGTAGACAATGTCCACTGCCCTCCCCTCATCCACCCAGCCAATCATTCTACTGTAGAAGGCTATCAGATTGGTCAAGCACAACTTCCCTTTGGTCAATCCATGCTGACCATTCCAAATAACCTTTTTTTCTTCTACATTCTTAGAGATGACATCCAGGATGAGCTGTTCCACAACCTTTCCAGGTTAGGTCTGTTGTCACATTTCCTTTCCAAATATGAATTCCCTCTAGAGAGAAAGGCACTGGAAACATTACAATGCCTTTCATGAGAAGACCCAAAAAATTTTGATCCCAGTAGCTAAAAATAAACCAACCACAGTGTCCCAGCTACGGTGCAGACCATTATCACTGGTCAGATTTACTGAACAGATTTTATCCCATTCCTCCATATCCAGAGGAATGGATTTTATCCCATTCCCTGCCTTTAATAGCATCCAACAGGGTTTGTGCTCCAGTGGAATGAGATGATGCTGGTGACTCAGATGAGGCCCCTCTCCACTCAGATTCATTTCCAATAGGATATAACAAACACCTGATTCTTGAGACTGCCCAGTCCTGAATGGGCCACATTTCAAATATAATAGAAAATAACTACTTACAACACTAGAACATTTTTAAAAGGATACAACCCTTTTAGACACTTCTCACCAAGTGCCACGTGTATTCAAGCAAGACACTGAACTGAATGAACCCAGCAAGTGATGGCACATGCAACTGAAGAGCAACAGCAAATCAGCTATTGTATGCTCTTGGACTTTGCTAACACCTTTGGCACTAAGCAACTTAACAAACAAGAGCCATTTTCTTTCACCCACTGGCTTCTTAGTACCACACTCTTTAAAGGAACAGTCTATCCTGGTTAAATGACTCCTGAACTGCACATACATCTGTTGCCCCAACACGAAATTCTGGTCCACTTTGAGAACTCTGCTAAATGCAGTCCAAGTTTTATGTATTAGGCTGAAGTAATGCAGGTGAATGCAATTGGATTATAGATTCAACAAGACAGCCAGAAAAATGCTCAGAACAGGTGTTTGGCTCATTACAATAAATCTTCCAAATCACTTCATTCCTGCAGCCTCACAACCCATAGTAAAACAATGTCCCTAATAGGCTGCATAGGAACTCCAAAAGAAGGCAAAGAGATTGTTGAACAGCACTAACCAACTTTGCAGTGCTCCCATGTCTCAACATTCTCCTCTGAATAAATTACTATTTGGAGGCAGAGGAAAAGCCTTCTTCAGCCCTTGAATGGCCTTACTCAGAACAAAGTTTAAAATGTTTAAATGGCACATAAACTAGACAATGGAAATGAAACCACAAATAAGAGTTCAGTACCAAAAGGTCATGTTCGTGTCCCGTCACTACTCTGTATCCTCCTTACGTCACTAGCAAACCGTCATGGCAGTAAGTTCTTAGATGGATTTTTTTGAGGGTGTAATATAATATTTCAAAAGATTATGTTCAGCCCGCTAACAGAATGCTAACGCATGTCCAAGGGGTTTATGACTTACCAGAAAGGTCATGTCTTCTGTAGCAGAACCAGCTTAATGGGCTGTTTTTAAGGGCTTTTAAACGCTTAAAGCATCTCAGCTCACATAGAACTGTCATAACAGTAAAGTCCAAGAACATCTGCAGGGCCACACTTAAGTTACAGATCTGGCCATACAAGCTCATGACTAACCAAAAGTGTCACTTAAATAAATAGGGTAACTCCAGGGATCAGAGCATTCATTTCTGCTAACATTGATACAGCATTTAGGGTTAAAAATACTCAAAACTTGTAGGGACGAGCCCTTCAACACGGACAGTTGTTACACTAGCAGCACAGTATGTACTTTACAGAGAAATAAAGCAGCAAAGTCTACACCTAGTGATTTTCAGCCCAAGAATACGCTCCTGAACCCTTTTGGTTTTATAAAAAGGTCTTTCAATCTACCAGCACAAAAAACAGAGATAGGTAAGGCTGTGGCACTGGCCTAAAAAAAATATAATAATGTAACATACTCAATCAAAACAGCATTCCAAGTTGTAGCTACCACAATACCCTGTGAGATCTATTTCCCAACTTTGTTTTCATTTTCAAGTATCAAACTGACGCAGGATCATCTTTTACAACATAAATTTTTTGATCACCTGATTGGAGAAAAAAATTGCACTAAATCAATACAAAAGTATTCATCCATGTCATGGCACTCCCAAAACAGCTGGATGCTGCAACCTGACATATTCAGATCTGCATCTCAGTGCTCACAAGGAAATGGTGCAAGGGAACAAAAGCCTCTCCTCCATCAGTGATCTATCGTCTGACCTAAGTCTATACAGCAGCAGCCCGTTTTCACACTGAAGGGTGAAATCTGTCTGTCTCACATTTTTTGCTGTCACAAAGCCTTGTCAGTATGAATGTCTCCACAATGTTTTCTATATGTGTTGTAACAGGGAGCTGTTTGACATGCATTCCTCGTTGTGGTGACTTGGTGGAAGTCACTCAGAAGAAGTGAAAAGCCTGTATGTTAGAGGGCAATAACCATGTTTAAACTTCAGTGAGAGAGCAATCCAAGAAAAGAAGTTGAACCCTAAGCTGTGCTGTAGGAGCAAAAGGCACAGCAGGCTAGCATAAAAGGAGAAGTGGAAAAAATAATAAACTCAGAGGAAAAAGTTGAATCATTAAAATTCCTAGCCCCAGTCTGTCTGATCTCCTGGCACTTTTAGGACAGTTTTCTTGAAACCCTCTTTTTGGTGAATTCCTATACTAGGAGTTGGTAGCAAAAACAACAGTGGGAGACTAAACCCGGCAATATGAGGCCTCACAGCCACAGACCAGGAGCAGCAACACTTTGCCTGATGAACTGACAGCAGCAACTCCAGCCCTGGGAAAGCTACTTTGGCAGACTTCGGCAAACACTTCTAGACATAGTGGTGGAGCAAATACCTAAGCCCCAGCACGCCGGGAGTCCTGAGCCTTCCCTGTTTCCTGAAAGCTCTTAACTAAAGCACTTGATAGACTAAGCCAAGTAAAAAAAAGAGGCTACAAAAACCAATATTTTTCCTATTTTGACTACAACCATATCTATAATACAACAAAAAATGAAGTAGAGACTTAAAATTTTAATGAGGATGAAATACCTTGAAGATACTTGCTTATTTGTCTTTACATAGTCAAACAAAAGGATCAGAACAGCCACTAAAAAGTATGCTTTACAGGAAAATGTTTTAAAATAGCTTGTTTTTCCTGTAAATCTAAAATATATATCAGAATAATCTAAAACTAAAACATAATTTTACTGTTTCGTTCATTGTTATGTTCTTTATTAAAGCCCATTTTGTCAGGAATGCACACTGCTGCCTTTGGCACACTGTGGCCAAACACATTAAGAATAAATGCCAGGACTAGAAGTTCAAACAAGATGGAACTTGTTTCATTGTCATTTTTGTAAGGAAGAAATAGACAAGTCAGTTCTCACAAGTTTGTTTGTTTTTTTTTTTTTTTTATATGCACTGTAATACTGCTTATTTGCAATTCCAGCAAGATGAGTAACATGGAAGAGCGATTTACTATCATTACGGCTTCTGGAATGTGTACAAGAATTGAACAGGAATGATATTAATAGCAAAGAAATTATTGGGAGAATCAGAAGCTCCCATCTGAAAGTGGGAAGCATTAATATAAAGACATTGCTGAAGTGATCCCACTTGCTCTCCCCCCACCTGATATTGTGCACCTGTTGTACAATATCAGAATGAAGCAGATTCTCTAAGACAGCCAAGACCTGAGGAAGGAAGTGCTCAGATTAGGCCCAACACTAATTAGTGTTTCCATGGGACCCACAAATATTTACAAGCAACAAAGGGTATTCTCTGCAAGGACCAGAAAAGTTTCACTTATCAGAGTGACTAGTCATTTATTAGCAAAAATAATCATTGTAACATTTTAGCTCAGCTCTGAGGTCAAGCCAAAGATCTTGGAAGCATCAAGTTAATCAAAAATAAGTCCCAGTTGCCCCAATGACCTTGACAATGTGCACAGGAACTCCAGGCCCCAGTGAGACCATACACCATCCTGTTCAATTAGGATTAATTTGTTTTTTGCTCTGAACAATAACACTTGAGAGGTTGCCACAGCTCAACAGAGCAACAGCTTACATCAGCAATTTGTAGGTTGGTTTGTCACCACACAAATACTCAATGACAAAAGTGTGAGTAAATTCACAGCACATCCTTTAATTTATCTATCTGTACCAGTACTGGGCCACAGCAAGCCATAAAAAGGATGAGATCAGAACCCAAACAAAAATGACTGCATCTCATGGTACCAGTCATTAGGGATCTGACTGTAATTTAGACAGATGGAAGCAGAGAGCAAACTCTCACTGCTCGTTTTGGTGTTCTCAAGAATACTTGAAATCGTCTCTTCTTACAAAGAATAAAAAGAAATTTTTGTATACTGTGGAAAAGGAATCGTAAAATAGTACTTTTAGAGAAAGAAACAGCAGCAGTGTGTTAGAAACAGAAATTACCACAGTGACATGTCCAGTACAAACAGAGCAGTCTAACATGCTGAAGTATTTAGGTATTTAGCCAGGTATTCTTACGTGTTTTGCTTTACCCTGGAACTACATCTCCTGATCCTTCTACAGCAAGAGATAACCAGTTTTTCACCAGCTGTTCTCCTAGACTTATGTATTGCTAGTAAAGCTCTCTTTCCCAATTTGCTGATGTTCCCAGCAGCAGCAAACCTACAGCCAACCACAATTACTCTGTACAAGCAGCATCACGAGCAATGAACAAAAAAGTTACCGAGCCACTGTATCCATCACCTCATGTCATACAGCTTTTAACAGATCTTTTACATTGCTCGGTGAGAGATAATGACTACTTCCCTCATCATCAAAGGTCCAATTCAAATCCCACAAGATCTACTACACTTTTAGCTCCAGAACACACTTTTTTGCTTGTCCTCCTCCAACACGCTTCCCCTTCCTGGGATAACAGTGGGAAATTATAAGGAATTTGATTTAAAGAAACCTGCCAATTTGTGAAGAATGACATTACAACAAAGCCTAGTACCATGCATTTTTATACTGCTTCATCTTATGTAAAATCCAAGCTCAAGCAAAGGAAAATAGTCTACTCATCAGCATTATACAGTACTGTTCAGCTGCTGTGCTCAGCCACCCAACCTGTCAGCACATATCCACAGGCCTGCAAAAAGAGCTAGGGCCTACATCAAAAAGAATCAATCTTCATAAGTGCTCTCCCTCAAAGCTTTACGCCTATTAGCTCCCAAGATGAGGGGAGGTAGCAATAATGCAACACAGACTTGCTCAGACTTAAGCCATTTTGTGATCAATTTACCAAGTTACAGAAGGCTACCAGGCTGAATGTGCCTATAAAAGAAAAAAGGCTGGATGGTAGTCCACATGGCATCAGCATCTGGGCTTTTGCTTGTATCCATGAAAGAGCTTTATTGTTTCATTTTGTTTCAAAACAATTTAAAAAAAAATCTCTAGAAATCACTGTCATAAAGTAATAGCCTAAAATAATGAAATTATAACTGTTACAGGCTGACATCCAGATCTCTCAGCTCCTCAACGAGTTCTCTAAATATTCTGCAAAACATGGCAACTTTTAATTTGCACCACAGCCTGTCCTCATGCAGATTACTTATGGTTCTCTCTTGTTTTCTAATATGTAACAGCTAATAGGGCAGCAGAGAAGTAACCTGGAATCAGAGCTAGCAAAAGACTCCAGAAGTAAAGTGGTAAAGCCAAATGAGGAAAAAATAGATTTTTTGATTTCTCACCACCTGACAGCACCTCCACTGCATGGCTGCCACACTCCTATCACAAGGTGACTTTCCAGGAAAGTAACCTATGCTATGAAGAACGCAATCACATTGATATCTTTGCAGGACACACTCAATACTCAAAGCTGTTTACTCATTTTAGATTCTCTGAGAAACCTGGCTCTCCTACCTGATTTGTCAAACATTATGTAGAAACTTTGGGGTAGAATGGGAAACTGGAGGGGATACATACTACATTATGTTTCCATTTGAAACATAACTGCACTGCTTCCTACACATCAGCAATACATTCCTAGTTCTTCTGAAATAACCAGACAGGTAAGAGGCCAGGTGATGTTGCTTCTGGGCAATTACAAAAGAATATCAAATCACCTGCAAAGCCTAGCATTTAGGCACTGATAAAATCGGTAACACTGAATCCTGGTTCTGCCTCTGCAGGAAGCCTTGCAAGTT
Organism: Thinocorus orbignyianus; assembly: GCA_013400375.1. Taxonomy (NCBI): domain Eukaryota; kingdom Metazoa; phylum Chordata; class Aves; order Ciconiiformes; family Thinocoridae; genus Thinocorus; species Thinocorus orbignyianus. The sequence goes on from VXBW01006284.1 coordinate 73,238, forward strand.
TGTACCTGGAGATGCCTCCCAGATTTGCTTGTTTGTCAGCACTGCTGCTCCACTCAGCCCATAATCTTCATCAACAGAGGAGATAAGCACAAGCAGCAACCATAAATTCAGCAACGGAGGCCTAGATTTATTCTTGTGCGGAGCTCTCTTACTAGTTCAAATGCGAAGACCAATCCAGTTTCTTGCCTCTAAAATGGAAATGCTAAATTGGTTGCACCCTGCTGTAAGCCACCGCCTTGGCAAAATGAAGGAACCATCAGAGACCCACTTAGCTACAGGACCTGATTATCACTACTATCCAATTCAAGGGGTTCAATATTTTTAATTAAATGCTTGGATTTTTGCACAAATGAGACTCATAAAAGCCTGCAACACCCTTGAAAGTGTCTTCTGCCCTGAGGTGACCTTCCAGGGCAGCCACTCCACTACACCACACACGCTCAGAACATTGCACCCATGGATTCAGGGGGCAAGCAGCCCTCTGCCAGGGCTTTGCCTGATTACCAGCAGCTGTACAAAATAAGCACAAACGCCCAGCTCACCAGGGCCAACCAACAAAAGGCCCGGCACCCCTCTCCAAGGAGGCCAGGAGCCTTCCTGGAGCACCTGTCCTCTCTCTGACCACACCATCCAGACAAAAACCACAGACAGAAGCCAGGCCTTCGCTGGCTCCGCTCCATGTTACCAGCACATGGAGGAAGCCGCTTCCCCAGAGCCCACCTCTCACCGTACCACCCCACCAGCGGCTCTGGAAGGTTCTGCAGTGCCGCCAGCTGAGGCGGGCTGGGGCGGGGGAAGGCCACGTGCAGCCGCAGCCACTCTGTGAGGCCAAAGCCATGTTGTGAGGCAACCCGTGGCAAACAGTGAAATGGTGGGGAAGGGGGCTCTGGCGACTGTATCCTTAACTTAGGCTGGAGATTTTCGGTCATGGTTACAGAGTTCCGGGAGGAGAGGAGGGATGCTTTGTTTGGCTTATCAGTTCTTTGCTGTCCAAAATTGCAGGTCTTCTGAAGAAGTAGGTCTTGAGCCAGAGGAAAAAAAATGACCTGGTCCTTTCCTTCCCCTGCCAAGCTGCTGAAAAACGGCCTTTCTGGCCATTTTTCATTCTCCTCTCTCAGCACGGTACTTTACCATGCAGGAGAGTGGCCTGGGTACACACATTACTGTCAAAGAAATCTATGCTGTGTGCTATGGAAAAGCTTATGATCTGAATTAGAAATGAAAGGAGAAGCCTAAATAAACCTGAGCTTCAAAATGGCAGGAGTGCTCTCCGCTTGGTGTCCTGGGCATGAGGGTAGTGACTCCTCTGCTCCCTCAAGAGCCTTAGGAGGAAGCAGGGAGCCAGGCACGGTGGCTTGGCTTTTCATACTGAGGACCCCCGCTGCCTGTAGCAGCGCTCGGTCCCCTCATGTCCCCTTGGTGAAGGACAGCAGCAATGCCGTTTCTCTATGGGATGGGTTCCTTCATTTCTGGCAAGGATATGCTCATATTTCATTCCTCTGGGAAAGAACAAAGGCAGTTTTAATTCTAGATCCTTTTTCAGTCCCCAGACTTGCTCAGGCTATTGCTCTGGGCAACAGATTAGTCTGTGGGAAAGAGTAAAATGAAAAGCTGGTCATGAGGTGAGGGCTACTGCAAGAAGCGGGAGGCTCTGGAGGAACACGATGAAAGGCAAACAAAGCATAGGAAAAACTGAGGAGGGGCCAGAAATCCTTTGTTGGCCAAGATACCACCATATGTCTTTTGCACCTATAAATCTATGGCCCGTATTCAGTCCTGATGCCACAGGGGAAAACATCATAGTAAGTCTGGAAGGGAACTCAAAAAGATTATCTTGGGCCTCATTCTCCTTTGCCAAATTAAAAGTAAATCCCTGTAATTCACATGTGCAGGGTCAGAGCTGTCTAGTCCCTCTTTTACCACAAAAGTGACAAAGCAAATCCCTGCTTATTCACACTCCTCAGTATCTTGATTTAAAAAATCAGAAAGATTTAAAGGAAACTGAATCACAGATTGATAATGGAGTTGGACAGGACCTCTGGAGATCATCTAGTCCAACCCCCGTGCCAAAACAGGTCCACCTAGCGCAGGTTGCAGAGGAACTTGTCCAGGTGGGTTTTTAATGTCTCCAGAGATGAAGACTACCACCATTCTAATCAGCCTGTTCCAGTGCTCTGCCACACTCTAAATAAAGTTCCTCCTCATGTTTAGGTGGAACTTCCTATGTTCAAGTTTGTGCCTATTGCCTCATGTCCTGTCACTGGGCACCACTGGAAAAGGACTGGCCCCATCCTCTTGGCACCCATCATTTAAGTATTTTCAGGTGTTGATTAGATCCCCCCTCAGCCTTCTCCAGACTAGAAAGACCCATGTCTCTCAGCCTTTCCTCATAAGAGAGATGCTCCAGGCCCATAATTGTTATAGTCCTCTGCTGCACCTTCTCCAGCAGTTCCCTGTCCTTCTTGAACTGGGGAATTCACAAATTTATTTCATTAAGGAAAGGCAGGAAGTTCAGCCTGAGTTTGTAAACCCCTTTAATGATGCTAATCACCTCCTTATTGCTGTGCTGACTTGCAATCCTGCTTTTGCTTGTCATTTAAATGCAGAGTGCCCTGTGTCTAGGTGACTTTTAAGTCCCCACATTGCATGTCTCAAAGCAAAGAATGAGGGCTGCAAAAATGATGAATCCTTACACATCAATACCCACTACTTAGAACGTTTCTGTCACATTCACCCCAGTTGTCTGGGGATAGTTACAGAATAAGAGTCTTCATGGCAGCTCTGCCCTATGCAACAGACTATGCTGAGCTGAATGCACTCTGCTCTCCAAAGAAGGAAGCCCAGAGTCCCTGAATGTGTCTCGCTCTGTGTATATGCCCTGTCCTGCCTTGGAAATAGCTACATGTTAGGGCATTTGGAGAACTAAACTTGAGATTTTTAAATTTCAGAGCAAAATTTTCTCCAACTCACTCAACACACTCATATTTCACCCTCCTTAAGCATCTGAAATAGTCTTTCTTTTTTGGGGTGTATGTATGCATCTCCTATAAGGGTCAAAATAAAGGCTCCTACCATTATCCAATTTTGAGTTGGAGTTAACACATTAAAGGGAAAAAAGCTACTCACAAGAAATAAGAGGTTTCTCTTGGCAGTAGATCTTTCATTTAACCTTTTCGGTTTTATGCAGTGCTTCTGTTCACACAGATGCAGGGAGATCCACAGATGGTCATGGTGCTGCTGTGCCACAGACCCTCCCCAGCAGAAAAATGAGCTTTCAGAGAGAGTTCACTGCAAACCTGTGCTGTACTATGTGTAACACTCTGCAAATTATCCTAATAGTCGTGGAAATGAGTTCCATTTGGCATGAATCACAGGAGCTGATAAGTGAAGGCCTCTAAAATGGGACTGTTAGGAAAGACAGAACTAATGAGCTGTTGTACTTTTTTTTTTTTTTCCAAAGCTCATTAAAGTGAGACAGCTGTTGTTTTACAGTTAACTGCAGGAAATTAATGCCAAGTGTAACAGATACTGCAATTAAGTAAGGCTGACTACCTGTCCTTTATCTGATCGATTTGCACAGCACACCTAGAGTATCACACATTCAAAGGTTGCTATTTTTTGGAAACTGTCTCCTAACAACAGGTATGGCTATTACTAAGAAGGCAGCAAATGCATCACAGTAAGAACCCTGAAGGATCTCATGGAGAATTTCCATCACAGGCAGGTCCAGTATGACTAAAATAGTGTGCCATGTGCCGTTTCAGAACCAATATAATCACCATGGCTGGAACCTCTAACGCAACAGTCCCCAAACCACAGGCAGAATGCTGTCCATGACCCCTTCCTGCATTTCCCACAGCCACAGAAAGCTTCTGCTGTGAGTCGGCAAATGTTGCACCTTCTTGCTTTTGTTGTAAGTCAAGTCTGCAGGCTGCTGGAGGTTGCCTCCTTCCACTTCTTCACATAGAATGAGCACAAACTGATTTATCTTCATAACATATCGGCTTGGAAGTTCAGCTATAGCTGGGAGGCAGGAGCTGTGATTTAAATCCTTGCAAGGAAGGGTGAGAACTGCAGCCAGATCTTCTCTGCTGGTGCTCTGGATGACAGGCCACTGAATTACAGTGCGAGGGGGATGGCAGCATCACCTTTCCAGCAATTGTTCACAGAAGCAGCGGGAGCTGTGTTCTGCACAAGGCTGTGGGTGCTTGGTTCAGGCTGAGCATCTTTTCCAGGTCAGACCTCTGAGGAGGGAGAGTACCCAGTTTGGGATGTTTGCAAGTGGGCAGTAATGACTAAACTATTCCTTTCTAACAAAACTCAGGCAGCTTGAGGCAATAAAAAGCATGATATTATGATCCCAGAAAACTTCACAGGTGTTTTCTGAGTGGGCATGCCAGACTTTCTGGGGATCATATTACAGGAGCAAACTGTTCCTACAACCAAAAAATTACAAGTTTTTTAAAACTACTATGTCCTTTGTGATGTCCTTTAAAATCTATGTCCTTTGGTAGATATTTTCCCACAGCTTGCAAGTACTGCCAAAATGGAGTGGGGAAGAGGTGCCTTTCATAAGGAACTAAGGACAATAGTAATAATCCCAAATACCAGAGAAATGTGTTTGTTAGTTTGGAGGGGAGCACCTCTATATTAGGCCTTTATCTTTGTTGCTACCTGTCATACTTGACAGTAAGATTAAAACAGCATTGTTTAAAGAAGAATCTTTGCGAATTTTTGCTGTGACTCAGAAACTTTACCTAGAGCTTGGAAATCTTAAACAAATTGGCACCCTAATGAATGCAGTCACACACACTGTCATGTGTTAACATTGACTATTAGCTCTTAGGACAAGTAAATGTCATTTCTTAATGGCTTTTTCCCTGCATGACCACGGAACAAAAGTGAGCAAGGCATACATTTGCTATGCACCTTGACCAAAAATTAGGAGCATTCCAAACAACTAAACTGCTCTCTCTGTGTCTTAGCACACTCAAAACATATTTGTCTAGGCAGGAGCAAGGGGTTTAGTAGATATCAGCATTCTTGGGGAATAAATGCTCCAGAAGAAAAATCTCAGTTTAATTCACTAAAGTACAGTAAGTATTCACTCATGAGCCAGTTACAGTCATACCTCCAGTAATATTCTTAAACTGAATGCTGTCAGGGGTTTGTCCTGGTTTCAGGGATAGAGTTAATTCTCTTTCTAGTGGCTGCTGGCTTTCAGATTGGGTATAAAAGGAATGTGAATAATGCACATTGGTTTTGTTGCTAGGTGGTGTTTATACTATTCAAGGACTTCTTTAACTTCCCATAGAAGCTGAGAAGGAGCATAGACAGAACACTGGAATGGCCAATGGAATATTCCATACCACAGACATCATGGTCAGTGTATAAATGGGAGTTGGCTACAGTCCCTGCTTGGGATGGACTGGGCAACCAATTCACCGGGTGGTGAGAGTGGCTTGTGTTGTATTACTTTATCTTGTATGTTCTTTTACCATTACTGTAATGATTGCTATTTTCCTTTTTCTGTTATTGTTCTATTAAACTGTCTTCATCTCAGCCCATGAGGTTGGGTTGGGTTTTTTTCTTTCCTTTCCCCTCCTTTTCTTTCTCTTCACCGTACCCTTCTGGGGGAGAGGGGAAGGACGGTGCTAGTGGCTGCATGGTCCTAGATGCTAGCTGGGGTTAAACCACAACAGAGTTAAACACTAATTTGCATCAGTTCAACATCAGGTCTCCATAAATAAATTCAGCATGTCTCTTAATTTAACATTTGGGAGGATGGAGGCATTCAAAGGCATGCCTGGGGTACTGTGAGGGCAGTAGGAACACCGTAACCATGGCACAGAAATGTGGATGATCCAAACAAGATGCTCTAGGCGTATTTTCTTTCTTGATGATTTCAACCTCAATGAGGTTGTCATCAAGCACCCTCTCAGCCATCCTGAAACAACAAATCTAATCAACCCAAAGCATTCAGCATGACAAGTTGCTAAAGCATATGCTTCCCATGGGATTTACAGGGTATAAAGGTACTTCAAAACAAGAAAGATGCACAGTCATCCTAAGTCTCTTTTTAAATAATTGTCATCTTCACAGTTAATATTAACACATCCATTGCAGTACTGAAGCAAGTCTTTTCTGGAACGTACCACCTGTAAATGTTATGTGTATCCCAGTGTGGTAGGCGTCACGTGGCAGGAATAGGATTCAAAGCCCTGTTTTTAAAGAGACTGAGACCTTTACAGAACAAATCAAACTACTCAGTCACCCTCTTGTAATCAAGCAAATGCCTCTGAGGCACTCAGCATCACTCAGATCACCACTGATATGATTCTCATGGGGCACATCAATGTGAAATGATATTTCAAAATAGGAAGCAGAACATATTGCATAGATTTTTAGGGCAAGACAGTTCCTTCCCTAAAGACCATTGTCAAAAAAAACCGTTTATCTCAGCGTGTCCATTACAGTTTCAAACCAGATGTGTACAGCTTGCTACAGCAGGTACTGAAAAAAGAGAAGTAGGACTCAAATGTGTATTTGCACAGGTACCTGCTACCTCAGTACATGAAACAGAACTTAATCTCCAGCCAACACATATGCATTCAAAAGCAGGAAAGACAGTTAAGGCTCATCTTCCCAAAGGGCTATTATCAAACAAGATCCACCATCATATGCCTGCTTGCAGAGAGATTGCCAGCCCATACATCACTGTCCAAGTACCACACATGAGGAATGGGGCACAAACCAAGCCTCAGCAACAACCTACACAGTGGTCTAAACTTGAAACAGTCGGACACCAAAAAAAAAACAACCCCACACCAAACCCAAACATCCATGCTTCCTAAATCCATGTCTCCCCAGGAACCAAAAGAACTGAAAACAGAAAATAGCCACAACACCTGCAGGGTGTTTTTTTCCAGTTTATTGTCATCAAACACAATCTGTATGGACTAACCAGGAACAGCTCAGGGAAATTCCCAGCTCTGCATCTGTCCTCGTGGTACATGGCAGTTGCATGTTAGGATAGGATTTGAACCCTGACAAGACTAGCACAGGCATCATACACTCCCAATCACATTAGCAATCTCAACTCAACCAGCAAACCCAGACCACAAAGAAACACTCCTCCAGGATCATACCTTTGGGAATCACGGTGAGTGGGAAAATCTTGCTGGTCAGAACATCGGTTTCAAGGGCAAGTGTATTCTCACCACTCTCTGTCCACTGCGGGGATGACACAGGAATGACAAATACACTGTTCAATGTGTCCTTGACTTACAAGTGGCACAGCACTGAACCCAGCATCTGACTCATTCTTAAGGTCTCCTGTTTACATAATGTAAAGCAGCCACACTCACAGTATACATCCTAGTCCTGTTCTTTAATACTTTGACTGTATTTTTTCAGGTGCCAAACACAAGACGAAGTGACAGCACAATAAATGACTGGGTAAATGCCCCTTCTAACCCAGGAAACAGGAACCGAGCTACACTTTTCTCCCATGTGTGCTGATTTGTATGAGAGAGTATAGGGGTTCCCCAATGAAGTCAAAATCTTATGCAAGCTAACCCAAAGGTGGTTTGAGGTACCTCCTCTATAGTGGGTGCTCTCTCTCATACTGCCTAGCTTCTTTAGGCCATCTCAGGTGCTCTGACAAGGTAGATGGCCAGCTCTGAAGAGCCTGGGCTGCTCTCCTCACATCAGTAGGGCTGTGGAGGAACCAAAGTGATGTGTCAGTGTTCCCATTCTGGGTCAGCACCAGCAATGACAAAGCCATGTGCTGTTTGTGTCCCCACACAACAGGTGGCTTTTGCATTTAAGAAACAATCTTGAATGCAGATGCTGTGGTCTCTATTTTTGCTTCTGTTGGTCCTTGGGGAAGCATGTTGTTAGGCAACCTGTAGTACTTCATGCAGCACCACCATGCAAGTTACATTTGCCCTGTCAAGACAAAACAGCATCAGTTTTTCACTCTAGAGAAAAAAACTTAGAGCAGTAACAGCCAGCCTAGACGCAGCATAGGACAAATATACAATGTCATGCTCCATGGCAATGTATTTGGCAGTAAGGGATGAAAAATTTCTAAAATCTGCCTCTACTAAACCATACAAACATTGTTGCTGAGAATGTGATTGCATTCAGTCTGTGCTAAGGTGGCTGTGAGGTAGCATGTGTTTTGGACTCATTTATGGCAAGTTCATTTGAACTACCTTACCTGCTAATAGCAAGTCCCAGCAGATGGCATTATGTTACAAGGAAACGTGACCCTGGTGCCAGTTGCCTTCCCCTCAGCTCTGCAAATTGAGAGGGGAGCCTCAAAGTTCTCCATGCTTGGGCATAACCCTACCTTCTTCTTGCTCCGGTATTTTTTTCCAAGCCTAGTATACAGTAATTACACTTCAGCTGGGTGGGAGTATGGAGGAACACAGTCGCAAAGAGATAGCAAAGCTTTATGTGACTTTTATCTTCATTCTTGTAGTTGTGTTTCAAAATACCTTACCTCCCTGTGGTCCCTGAGGCCACAATAACCTTGATGTCAACACCAGCACTGTATACAACAGGCTGATAAGAACTTGTCTCTCCTGATGTGCTGTAGTCTGTCTTTTCTAGGAGCCAGATGCTAAGGCAAGAGTAAATTCAGTGCTGAAATAACTCTGAACTCAGATGCCAGTGAGACATAAAAGGTTTAAGCACAGATATATCAATGCAGTTGTCTATAGCTTAGTGAGAAATAACACAGAGCAGCAGACCCAGACCCTGGGAGTTTCCAGACCTGTTAAATAGTGAGGGCTGAGCTGGGAGTGCAGGGTATGGTAGCCCCACAGAACTGTCACAACTGTTAGCCCTAGTATTCAGCCCATCCTCAGCTGCCCTTCCCTTTTCCCAGTTTCCTGCTGTTCCAGCACTTTGTCTTCAGGACTTCTGCATGGCTGGCTCTGTTCCTGAGGTTAGAAACTGTACCACGCAGATGGAGCAAAGCCCTGCTGTGTCCCAGGCTACAGAGGAGATTACAAGAGCAGTCCTTAACTCGGCCCATGCTCTTCTATGCTACTGAGTCATGCTGCACTGCTGTGCCCAAGCACAAGAAGCTGAATTTATGTCTATGAAAAGCTGGTGACCCAGTAGTTCGGGGCCACATGCAGACCCAAAGGACAGCCAGCGTGAGATGTAATTCCCTCATCTTTATTACAGAGCTGCTGACCGTGAAGCATCTAGCTCCCCAGCGATTGTAGTCAGGTAAAATCAATGAGGAGCAGGCATCAGCGAAGAACTGAAATAAGCAGAACCACTTAAAAAGGAAGATACTTGACTGTAATCAATCCGTTCAGCTGTGGAAGATGTATAGAAGCAATGAGATCAGGCTAATTCTGGTTCTTCAGTCTCTGCTTTGCTTGGTACCCTGCTAGGTTGGATGCACAGCTGTATTAATGCATTTATATGTTTAAGAGCCCTTATTTGGTATGTCACTAACTGTTCTCTGTTTAAGTACTGGAACGGTGCCTTTTCTGTGCATAAGAGTCTGGCTTTTGATAATTACTCTTTCTGCCACGAACAGGAGTTCCTCTATCACTCTATTGCTCTCAAAAGAGCTGGCATTTCGATACCTTCTTTTCCCCTCCCATCTTTTATTACCTAGACACGATCTGATCCATATTTAATAATTTTTTGTGGATGTAAAGAAGCATTACTACTGTGCCATAAGAAACCTGGAGAACCTTCGCTCATTATGGAATATACACTTGGCGGCGATATTAGGAACATGGACTAAGCAGAAGCCAGCCAGACATTTTAAGGAAGAAGTCCATTTTCTGCTGGGCGCTACGGGCAGACCATTAAGTATCTTGTGCCACCTGCTGGCAAGCACCGCAAATGACAGCTTCCCGGGAAGAGGGAAGATGTCAGCTCTTCGCTGGAATACGGAGGGAGCTCAGGTGTTCAGGGCGATGGAAAAATCCTGGCAGCAGAGGCAGGGAAGGATGTGCTGACTCGCCAGGCTGTGCGGGGCAGCTGCCATCCAGCACAGCTCACATCCAGCACAGCTCACATCCAGCACAGCTCATGTCCTCTGGTGTCTGTGCTGTGCTCTGCAGCACGCTGGCAGCATTCCGTTGCTCATACGTAACACCACAAATTATTTTTATTTTTCTGAGGCCTGTCCCAGACTTTGGCTGATTCCTTGCAGGACCATGATCATCTCCATGTGATGCTCTTTGTTCAAGGGGTTCAGAGCTTTCTCTCTTGGGCTGCTTGCCTTTTCCCGTCCTTTCCAACTGCTCCCAGCCAGGATTTATCACTAGCTGAAGAAGGCCACCTCTTTTCAAAATCTGTGCACTATATCCTATAGATTTATATATATGTCACAGATCAGCATCCAAAACAGATAAATAAGCATGAGTGTATTATTATGTCTCCACCCTTTGTCAGGCTGTACCACAGCTCCCACCTTCCCTAAAATACTTCTTTGCCTTTGAAAGCTGTTGGTGGGCACATCACAGCCAGCCAGAGCGTTTCTCCTCTTTTACTTTTGCTGTCTCTCAGCTCACACAACAAAAGCTGGTGGCCAAAAGATGAGAAGAAAGAGTAAAATTGTCATCAATTCACTTTGTTATTTCCCTTGTTCTTCAGCCCCCATCTTCCTTTCAATCTTCTGTTTCTCATCCCCATCTACCAATAGACTCAAAAGTGTCTAATGTTGAATGCCCTGTCACACTCAGAGACAGTGCTGAAGATCAGGGTCATTCCTGGGGTTACTTGCAATAAAGCATTTGTCTGTGCTAGGGCTACATTCTGTGCTTTGTGTTCCTTGCTCCTGCCTGTGTCACAGCAGGGTATCAAAACTGTAGTTCAGCAGGAACAGGGAAACAGCCCTTATTCTCTTGTTGAAGTTTCTGCTTCATAAGCTCTTTGGGTCAAGGATTATCTTTTTTATTGCCTGACTTAGAAGGAAGTGGTCTTCATTTCTCAGGCATCCTTAGACACGACGAAGGAGCGAAGACTGAACATTGACAGCGTGGCAGCTGTGGGCAGCGGGAGGCAGCAGGCATTCACCTCAGGATAGGTATGGAGGGGCGGCCGGCTGCAGGCCTCGGCGCTTGCTTCTGCACACAGGGGAGCAAGTTTGGGTTCTCTCTGCTTCCCAAACACGGCCTGGCTGTGGGGGAGAACAGTGCTGAGGGAAGGTCAGGAGGGAGGCTTGGGCTGGGCAGGGAGGGCGTACCAAGGGGGCAGTGAGGTGCTGCAGGCCTGAGGGGAGACGCGGCCTGGCTGTGCTGCAGGCCGGGTGGCGGAGAGGCCCTTGGGAACCAGGGGACACTCCCCTCCACAGGCAGGGTAGGGACCTGGCGTGCGAGTCTGGTGAGCCCTGGGGCAAGCTGCCAGCCCCCGGCGGTGGGGAACCCTCTGTTGCGGCCCTGTGAATGGAGCTGGGTACTGGGACACAGCTGCTTGTGCCACGGCACTGGGCATGACAGGCCCTGTCCCACAACAAGGAGGGATGGCAGGCACAGAGAGCTCGTTGGGGTGGTGGGGCAGGTATAGCCATTCAGGGCACCAGCAGTGGCAGCTGGGGCCAAGAGAGCCCGGTGCCAGGGTGGCTGTTGAAACTCCATCTTGCACAGCAGCAGTTGGTGTCCGGTGCAGGCTCTGGTGTCTCTCCAGGTCTCTAAGGTTCTTCGGTTGGCAGTTGTTGCAGCAGTCGACAGTTACTACTCTAGCATGGCACCTGCGCTCAGACTGTAATGGTAACTAAACTGCACACCCTCCTACCATTGCCAGCCTGGCCCAGCACACACCACCTTACTGGGTCGGCCGGAGTTTGTCCCCAGAACTGTGGGACTGAGGAACTTTTGCAGCTGTGTGCGACCCAGATGGGCACTGGTGTGGGGCAGAAGCCGCACTGGATGTGGGTGATGTGGCACAGCAGGGTGGGGTGCTAGCACAAAATCCAGTGAGAAGCCATTGCTAGCTTAGGAAGGCCTTGCGTCTCTGACTGTGGGAGTCTGGGGGATATTCAAGAAAGTATCACCATGTGCGTGCCCTCTTACTGCTGGGCCTCCATTTTTGGCCACAGTCAGAGACAAGGGCTAGGCTACAAGGACCCTTAGCACATGTTGTAAATAATTAGTCCTCTACAGCGTGACTAGTGCAAGACAGGGAACTGTGTGCAATAGACTGGTGCATTTCATGAGGTGACTATTCAGCTCTTGTAAGCATTCACAAGACCACTGAGCTGTAAGTAAATTATGTTTGATGCTGTCCCCAGCTCTGGCACACACAGGTTTCTGTGCTGGAGTCATAGCCTTGCTTAAAGAGCTAGCAAGGGAAACCTCAGCTACAAGAGATCAGCAGGGTTGTGGGAGATATAAAAAAAAAGAGTCCTCACAGGCTTTGGAGGTAGGACAGAAGATCAACTCAGGCTTTGATTCATAGGGTGTTTTCCATTATGATTTAGATACATCGTTCATGTTCAGTTCCTGGAGGAGGGATTGCTATTAGCAGAACATGGTCCATTTAGAGGCTGCTAACCTGCATACTGTGTGTTCTTGCCCTTGGGATTCTTTTTTTTTGGCCTTTGCTTAGGGATATTGTGGAAACTCTCCCATTGCTGGAAAGATATTAGTAAATTTATTATTAATAGAAATCACTCCAGAGGAACTATTCCTTTGGTTACACAGCAGAAGATAAATATTTAGTGGAGCAGTACTAAGGACTAATGGAAAGAGTGCAAATGCTAATGCAGAGACCAGTAAGAGACTTTCTCGGGCGGGAGAGCTGTCTTAGCTTTATCACATTGCAATGCTGGATGTAGATAGAATGCCTAAAACCAGAAGTGAAAAACAAAACAAACACGAGAGAAAGCAAAGGAAAAAATTGGATTTACATTCTGCTCTTTCAGAAGGTCTCGCTCATTCAAATAATTTGTTGACAATTGATATAATTATTTCTAATTATTCTTGATTAGACTTCTGAAATTATGTGATTACATCTAGATGTATGCATCATAAATGCAAGAGGTACAGCCTAGATAAGGAGGAAATGTCATTTTATTTTTCAATTTATCCATTTTTACTAGTTAAAGGGACTCAGGAAGTTAAATTTACATGATCCTAAACAGAGGGGCACTGAACTTGTCCTTATTACATTTCTTTTTGTAAGGAAAGTAGTACAACCTCTTCATTTATGGAGGTGAGAATTCACTTTGGTTTTTGGTATTCAGGAAGACAAAGAAACACCTTAGAGTTGTGTGAGTGCATACAAGTGTTTATGTCTACTTTCTACAAAATCAAGTCTGTAGTGCTAAGAGAAGTAGTTTATTCCTAGGAGAACATAACAATTGGAATCTAATCAGTTAATTAAAAATTAAGTTGTTTTTAATCCATCTCAGAGTCTTTGCCTTTCTAATGATACAAATTTAAATTTCATGTTTCCTTCTACTGTAAATTTAACTATATACTTATAATTGTTTAATATTTTAGAATTACCCTTTTGCTTAGAAGGTCTTGATATATATCAGATAAGCATCTGACCTTGATTTTTTGTACATCTTTATTAAAAGCTGTGACATCACAGGTCTGATTTTGCAACAGCTGGGAGAGGTGTAAACTAAAAGTGATCGCTGAAGCCAAGTAACTCCGCAAGCAAAGTACAAAATTGATTCTAAAGGTTTTTGATCAAGGCTCTTCTTATTAGAAGCAAGTATTGATTTCAATGGCATTGTATCTAAGATTGCATCTTCTTGCCTGAGGGAATACTACGTCTAAACAAAATCAATCCTGTCCACAAGCAGTTTGCACAGTTGGTCAAATGCCTACCAAAGTGAGCACAAACTCACTGCCAATTTAATTTGAGATTGGAAGAACCTCACAACAAATTATCATTACAGAAAATCCTGCTGGCTAGATGAGCTTTAGTTAATACTTAAATTATAAATATAGTTCTAGTTTTTAAACTTATTTATTTTGAGTTGACTAGGGAAAAAAATCACTCTTTCTGTGCATTTACAAATATATAATCACATTTTAATTTATTTCAATTTTTATTTTAAGTGTATCAGGCAGCATAAATGAAGCCCTTCAGATGAGACCTACTGAAACTCCTTTTTCATTCTCTTTCTTCTGGAAGCCTTGCCAGTGCTCACAACTGCACGGTCACAGTTGCTCATCTGTCTAAACAGAATACATTAAGTCAAACCATAATGCTTTTCTGAAGGCAAAAGCCAGTACTACATCTGTTCTGATGCTATAGTATCAGCAATTGAAGAAGATTTTTCTGCTAGAAGTTTTGACACTCCAGAAAATGTTGACATGACCTCTGCTGAGACAGGAGAGCTCTCAACAATTTCTAACGCTGAGAGTAATGAAACCTCAGTTGAAAAGCACCCTCTGCGAAGATGCCTCTCACTAACTCATGCTGACCAAGAAGACACAACATCAGTTTCAAGAATCTCTGAACTTCTTAAGGTCACTGAAGAACCTCAAGAAGAAATTTTAAAACATGATCTAGAGATACCACCTGAAGCCAAAATCACATCGATACCACTTTCGGCTTTCCCACCTAAAATGCAGCAAGTAATGTCAGCCAGAGCTAAAAATGTCTTTGAAACAAGGCAAGCTACAGAAATACCAACTGTAACTTACATATGGCCAGTAATAAAGGTGGAAGGGACTTCCAGGCCCTTTTGGGACAATTTTCGAAAGTCTTCAGTACCAACCAGCCTAAACTTAGCAAGATGCTATTCTGGTCCTGATGATGTAGTTAAAGATATGAAGTGTATCCAGATGACACCAGTAAACCAGCTAGGACAAGAAGAGCCAGACAGAAATACAGCAAGATCATATTCTCTTATTTTAAAGTCATCTAACAGTGTTGTTTCAGGAATTTTAAAATCACTGGCCAATATCAACAATAAGGATTGTAAAAGTATGTTACCACCTTCATCCACCAGTCCTATTGGAAAGCAACTGGAAATTCCCCTCTTTAAGGGAAATGCTGTAGTGATATATAACAGGCAAGTCTACGTTCTCTGTGTAATGACATATGAACATCTGCCACCAGATGTGGAAATGCATGACTGTGTTGTGTTGATTAGGACCACAGTTTGGCTCATTGCATGTACAGCTATCAGTAACATCATGATCGAAGCTCCACATCCACTGCAGTCCAGAGAGTATGTTGTAGAACAGAACACAAACCCACTTACAGCCCCTGCTCCCCCCACCCTCAAAGGTAAAACTTCAACACGTTTATCTTCACACAGGACGACGACCATCTCTCAGCCCAAGCAGTGGTCCTATTCTACTAGGAAAAGACAACAGGTAGTAATCTATCATGATCTATGTGTATCTACATTCCTAGATCAACAGATCTAGGAGTGTCTGTATATGGACAGTAAATTACTTTGCTCTTAGATATGGCTGAATGCAAGGTGCATTATTCAGGATACTTATAACAGGACAAGTGCTGTGCAAGATGAGTGGCAAACACACCTCCAATGGACACAAGCACTGCAGAGTAAATCAAACTAAGGCTTGCAGGTCTTTAAGACTTTACTGATTAAAAAGAAAAACAAAAAATTAATAATGAAATTATTAATGATCAGAAAAAATCATCACAGAATCATAGAGTGGTTTAGGTTGTAAGGGATCTTAAAGATTATCTAGTTCCAAACCCCCATCTTGAGATATATCAAGATTTTTTTTTCAGTATTTGAACAGGTAGAAAAGCATTGCACTTCACCTGCTGCTATTTAGAGAATCATAGGGATTAATTTAGTATAACAGCAAGATATTTCCCAAGAGAGAAGGTGGTGGTTCTGGAAACAGGTGATGACTGCCATCATGATCATATTTTAAAGTAACAGTGAAAGAAGAGAGAAGAGCTGGCTTGCAAGATCCCTCACGAATTAACTTGCAAAGCCACACCCCTGAAGCAGGAGGGACTGTAGAAACAAGCTGTGAAATTAAACTGGGGTGGGAGGAAAGTGGCCATCCAACACTCACTTTCAGATATTTATGTTTTTTTCTTTCTTCTTGCAGTTCCTCAGCAAGACTGCATTCCCATCCAAAGGCAGCTTGCAAAAAAGAAATGGAAAAGAAGCATATTGGGGAAAAGACAACGAAGTAAGAAAGAAATTTGGTATTGTTAAAGATGTAAGAGTCTATCTCAACAGAATACGTCTCCCTGAAATTACAGAGGGTTTTGGCAACTCTTCTGCGCCTAAATGGAAGGTACCCACCAGGACAAAGAAATGGGAAAGAGCGCCAAGGTGCGCCAAGGCTGTTCATACACAAGTATAAAGCATGCCTCATCTTGAAGTGGGCTAATGATTACACGTCATTAACCCACTTTCAAGTGTTTAAGCCCCCATCATAAAACATTTTCTATTTGAGAACCTTGCAATGTTTATAAAGAATTACAGTGCTGATGTTTTTTATATCAGGGCTATTGACAGTCAGGAAACTGACTTTCTACAATAAAGCCCTTAAGATTGTTTCAGCAGCCAAACCAGATATAGGATTTCCAACATCCTTTATCATTTCAATATACATTTGTTCAAGTTCTTATTCTGCAGATAAATTAGTAATCAATAATAAATTAGAATTCCTGTTAGATCTGTCTATTAGCTCTTGTTCAGCCTGTAGCATTAAACTTCCATTTCTGTCAGCTGAATTTTAAACCAGCACTGCTGACCCTGATGTACCCTCAGCATTCATGAACATGTACTATATCTTCTTGTGAAATATTTCAAGGCCAGGTAAAGCAAAACTTTCCAAAGAAATTTTTCTGCCAGTACCTGAATGAAACATCCATTGCAAGAAAATTAGTGTTAGGCTATAATTTTTCCTAAAATTTCTTTCCCAGTATACTTGCCAAGTCAGATTCTTAGGATAATCAAATGTTGATGGTGTTTCTCCATCTATCCACATTATCATTTCTCAACACATGCCCCAAAAATCAAATGGGATCAGATACCTAATGAAACATTTCATGTTTGGATTTATTCTACAGCTGTTTTATGCAGATGCTTCCACTTACTGGACTGCTATTGAAAACTTCTAGTTAACAACAGTGTTACTAGTAATTCTCATTAACCTTCATTTTTACTGTGACTGCCTCTTCAGTATGTTCTGCTGCCATGTCTTTTCCTTGGCATATTACATTCACTTTGATGCATTCTGTCATTTAATGCAGACTTTGTGTTCTTTGCAGTTAGTTATTAAAGTAATAAAAAGATGCCATGTCTTCTTCAAATTGTTGTTCCTTATTTCTGTCTTTCTCTGGTTTGTGTTCCTTTCATGAAAAATCAGTTTATGTAGAGGTTATGACAGTGGGATTAACCTACAATTTTTGAGTCTTGCTGAAGGACCCTTCAAATGCAAATGCCCCGTGCTAAAGGAAACACTTGTGCAAAATGTTCTGCTTTATTTGTAAGAGAAGATTTACAAAAAGGGTAATAACTGTTATCAGAGCAACTAAAATATCTAGAAAAAGAGACAAGCATCATATTTCAAAGTTGAACGCAAAGTAAGAAGAATTGATAAGGATATAATTAAATACATACTACCTAGAAAATTCAATATATAAAAACCAGTTATTTTTCAAAGAGCGAAGGGGTTGGTGGTGCAAAAGAAATACGATAAGTAGATTATTTCCAGAGAGAAAAAGGATAACCGATATCGGAACGCTGGGGAAGGTGGAGAAAGAGGCGTGAGAAGTACAATGGATCATGAATGGTACATAAAAATGATGAACCAGAAATTGTAATGTCACACAAAGCAAATACCTACATTTTTTTACCTGATTTGGTGTCCAGCACGACGATTTTTTTTTAGTGGCTCATAATATTTCAACAAAATAGATAGGAGCTGATGGCAAATGTAGTCACGTACCTGCTGAGAACGCTAACAAGCACCCCAGGGGCAAGACTCCTTCATTTTCATTAGCACCATGATAAAGCTGAAAATACTGACACCAAAAAAAAAAAAAAAANTGTGAAGTATTTTTTTCTTAGAGAAGTTTGAAATATTGTGCTGATTATCCTGACACCACAATTCTGAGATAATTTGTAGCCAGAGAAATCCTAGGACCTTGCCAGGTTGGGAAAACAAGGGAGTTCAAAGCCTATTGAGTAATATGAAGGCGGGGGTAAATGGAGCATGGAAAAAAAAATAACCACATACATGCAGAGGAAGGTAAATCACAGACATCTTATGCACTATGCTTGGTATTTGGTCTTTTACATTTTCAAAGAAAATGTGTACTCTGCTAAAAACTATTCTCCTGGCTTCCAGGAGTGGCAGAGCAGTGGCGGGGAACCATCATCAGGGCTTTTTATTTGCTTCCAGTAGACAAAGACCAACACTCACACTTGTGTTACTCATGCCTCTTCTCTTTTCTGCCTCTCAGAAGCTTCTACTTAAAGAGCTTTTTCCGCTGTGCTGTCTCTGTTGTTAAGTTTCCACGTAAGATGGCAGAAGGCTTTATAAATAAAAGTTGGGATTACAAAACAGTAGGAACAAAAGTGAAAGGAAGCTTTCTAGAATTTTTGTGTGGACAACTTATGTTTCCAGGAAAGTACATAATAAGTATTTACACTGCATAAAATCGAGATTAACTCTGTGCATTTCTGAAACCAAAATGTTGTTAAATCAAAAATTTGTAGTGTGCCACAGTAATGTCTCATGTATTTGCTTTCATTTATTGGCCTGTGTTTATAAACCCAGTCACAAACACCCCCACAGCAAAAAGCACATAAATCACTCCCAAGACCTCCACATATGGGGAGTTACCAATGGTTCAAAATGAGACATGAAGTAAGTTCTTCCACGTAAAAAAGTCGTACCTCTGATAGCCAGCCAGCTCCTAGAGCCGATGATTGCCACCTCTGGGTGCTAACTTGCTCACATTTTGTCGTTGCCGCAACAGCTCAGTACTCCACAGCCTTCACCTCCCACAGCACAGTGCAGGAACCCTGCATCTGCCTGTGCCTGGGTGTCCTTCCCACTGCCACTACTTTGCCCAAGGGCAATGGGTGGCCTTGGCTGCAGGAGATGAGTTTGGATTTGAGGGACCACATTTACAATGTTACAATGAGATAGTGGCTCTCACCTTGAGGTGCCATGTGAAGCCCAGCTGGTTACTAACCACTTCATGGTGGTCAAATCCCTCGTAAGCAGAGTAGATTTCATCCAAAAAGCATATGGGAGTCATCCAAGCCTTTGAGTTCTATGGATACCCAAACTGCAGTAGAGTCAGTGATGGCTGGTGTCCATGCACCCAGGGCCTTTCTCTGGCCAGCTGTGACAAAAACGGTTACTTCTCCACGGCCATGCTCTCCATGTGCAAAGCACTTAAAAGCCAAGTTCTCTACATGGCTATCACCTACGGGAAGACTACAAACAATTTGGAGTGACTGGTACCCTTCCCACATTCCTGATGGGCCATCAACCCTTCAACACACCAGTGCTTTTCTCCTTCATAAAAAAAATGACACCTTTGAGGGAGTGTATAGCTTTCAGTAAAGGTTTTGAGTTTGAATGGTGGGAAAGCCTCCAGCTGCACTGCACACCGTGTGTCAGCAGTGTTGAGACAGCACAATTTTATTACTTGGTGTGAACAAGATGGCTGATAATTTGTAGGAACATAAACAGGGGTACGATCTGAGGACCGACTGAAAACTTTTCAAATCAGGAACAGCAGAATAAAAATATGTTTGGAATAGGGAGGATTCAGTGTAACCAATAAGCTGAATTTAGTCTATGGGACAAAAATGCCAGCTGGAGATTAAAATGCAGAAAATCTGGTCAATATGATTGGCAAGCACGATGTCTGCCAGCCTGGCACTGATGACTGGAGCTAGCTGACCCATCCTTCCCTTCCAGCCTGTCCTGCAAGGAAGTAGCCATCACTGCAACTTCTGAGTTCCCCTTTTGCCTTGGAGCCGAGCTGGTTCCTCTTCCTCCAGGCCCTCTGGCTCTGCTGCATGGAAGTCCCCTGTCCTCTCTCACAGGAGCTACCATGCTCACCATTTTGCAGGAGCCTCCTCCTCTAGAAATTGCTGATGTGGCATCAAGGAGAGCCAAGATCTGCTGTCTGACCTGCTGAGCATCTTGAAGGAGCCAAGGAACATCTATGGATCACAACCTTGGTTATGGGTTTATGTGCATTGAAGGGAAGACTGGGAGGACAGATTCTGGTGCAACTGGATATTCTGAAGAAGATTTCTTCTGCAACTCATGGCTTGAAGGCAGTTCTCCCTTTAAAGCCTGGTCATACCTTGCAGTCAGACTGGTGGTATAAGGAATCCTAGTTCCACCAGAAGGCTCACTCATCCTTCTCTGATCCCATCCCAAAGACAGTTATGAAAATGCAGCACAGTTACCTGACCTTGGGATCAGGAGTGCTGGCACAGGGAGCCACTGACACTGGCTGCAGTAGACAGTGAGCTTACGAAGTGTCTGTGGATAAAACCCTGTCTGGGATCTTCTGCAGGGTGCAGGGAGGGTCCTGAGAAAACAAGTCTCCTCTGATTTTCCTATGTGGCAATCTTGGGACTTACGGTACAGAAGCCCAAGAGAATGATAATTAGTAGTGTCCAGGCAGTAAAAGCTACATAACAACTATTATTGACACCAATCTAGCAATTTTGTTCTCAAATTTACCTGTTCATGGGAAAGTATACTAAAGACACCTCTTCATCACACATTTAACAGGCCCAGCAACAGAGCTATAAACTTCAGTTACAAAAATTTAACTTGATAACTTTTTTAAACCAAACTAAGCACAAGAAAGCAGTTCACAGTCAGTCTGAAGTTCAGAGGTGGAGGAGTGTTTGGTCCCAGTCCAACGTCAGATTCCCACAAAGAGAAACTACTTCAATACCCTCGTTAGCAGTGCTGGGAAGAACGAGTGAGTTATTTTGGTGAAACTTGCACTATTTAATATTATACTGCACTCTCTATGGCGATGACATTTGAAACATGCACAGTGTATAATAAACAAGACGACCTGAAAGTTTGGCAAGGGAGAAGACAGACCTGAAGAGCTACCTGATAATGTGGTAGAATCTGCTGTCATCTAAAAAGAGGCTTGAGACAGAAGAAGCTGCGTGAAAATCTATTGTCTGTGTTACATGTGATGTGAGAGTGAATGACCCAACCTTTTTTTCTGGCCTACACATTGTATAAATCTTTGAAATTGCCACATATATTTTGTTGACTTAAAAACCTATCTAGACTTTGACAGTGTAAATTCCCTTCCAACCACAGTAGTCAGATTATTTGTTTCTGGAACTATAAAACACCATCTGTTAAAATCTAGTCTGACTCTCCCAGTGATTTAAAGAGAAAGGGTGCTATGAGACATGTTAGTAATTTAAATGCAGATAATTCCCTTCTGCACTTCCCATTAAAATCAATGATTATAATAATCTGTCTTTATATACATTTTTGGGTACTGAAAGTACAGAAGTCAAGCACATGCATCCTGAGCTCAGATGAGAGGATCCAAGGATCCAAGTTAGACTGAGGACAGCCAGGAAAGGGGATTTCCTCATAACAGGAAACTTCATCTTTTTCAGAACTGGGTTTCAGTTTGAATCAGATGAAATCTTTATTTCTTTCCAGTCCTCCCCTCAGCAGGAAGCTACTCAGACGCTGGAACAGCTCAGCTAAACTGCCTCCATCCTAATAGCAACAGCAAAGCCAGGTATCAGTGTCATTAAAGCCTGGGACTTCCCAGACTCCCTGACTCCCTGGCTGGTCTCCCAGGGGACAGCTCTAGGCAGACATCTGAGAGGGGGAGGTGGGGTTACCTCAGGACTCTGGGCATTCAGCGAAAGTTTGCCAAGTCCAAGAAATTTTAGTCTGTAAAATGTGGGAACTATCAAATAAAATTTGTTCCATGAGAAAACTTTAACCTAATCACTTCATCTGGAAGCTCTAAGGCATCACTTTTCAGAACACGAAGAGAAAGATGGTGGATACAGAACCATGTGTTGTGCAGTCACAATAGCACTAACAACAATGGGAGCTGAAGTTTCAGTTTATGGAAACCCCCATAATGTAATTCAGTATCAGGAACCTTTTTCTGGTCTCTCTTCAAATGCGATGTCTGGAGAGAGTTGCCAAGCTTCAGCTGGCTGCACTCCAAAGTCCCCATCCGTCATACTGCCCAGAGACACCTCACTGTTTCTTTTCCCTCCTTACAAACACAAGTGTCTTCTCTCGCTATGGCAAAATGCTCCCTTCATACATTGTGTGTGTTTAGCACCCAGCAGGCTCTTTAGCACTCAGAGGATGCGAAGGAGAAGAAAATACAAACAATAGCCCCCTCCCTACTACAATCATCAAAATAGATAATTCTCTGTATATTCAGCTACATTATTCATGGAGATGTAAAGGATTTTTTGTTTAATTAGCAGTCCAGCTGCTCTGTAGTAAGAATATTACCCTTTAGTGTAAGAATGAGGTCCTGCAGGTTGCTGACTTCTAACACAGGAATGAAGTCAGAAAAAAATTGTAGATATTAATTATCTTGATAGAGATACTCAGAAGATGATACTTTTAGTGCTTTTGGACTTTCCAGTGTGCTCTGGAAAGGGACAACTACCCTGCTGGGCAATTATCCTAAATAAACCATGCCTGAACCTTATAGGCTGCAACACATCCATACTGGGTTGCTTCAACTTGCATCTGACATGCTGTATTGTGCATAAATTGCTTTGTGCTGTGTTTCTTAAAACCTTCATATAATCATCTGCTAGGCAGGCCTTTTATGGCCCCACTTTCTACTGTCAGCTGGGAGAAGAAAGATATTACTCACTGCATGTTTGGAGCCCAAATCAGTCTGGAGCAAATTCACATTTTTTTCATATCTTTCTGGAGGTGCAATGACCACAGTAAATAAACTCCCAGCCTCTAGATAGTCCTCTGCCTATCAGGCAAACAAACAAATGTCCCCTGTAGGTTTGACAGGGCGAGACTTTCTGAACAGAGCCAGAGGCTGACTGAAGTTTTTAGAGTTTTCATGCCAGTCTGTCACAGTGTGGCTATAGTGAGAAAACAGATTATATGAAAAACTACACCTTCTCCCTCTGCAGACATGCTCCTTGTGTCTGAGTCAGTGCTGATAATGCTATGGAAACTGTAACCTCTTTTTTTAATATATATAAATATCCCTGGAAGGCCAAAAAGTGCACATAAATATTTTAACTTCAGCACTCAGGTTTATAAATTTAGACAGTACCTTGTATCTAAATCAACAGTCTTACCTAGAAGCTGCAGAATAGCAGGGCATGCTATGAAAAGGCAGGCCACTTCTTGTTACTTAATTTGATTATCCAAGGTAGAAAAGCCTAGGTTTAATCTGTTACACCTAAAAATAAAATCAATGTTTTGTTTTCGCACTGTCAGACTGGGTGAACAGGGGATGATTTTCCTTTCCTTCAATATTAGAGTGAAGGATTTTTGGATTAAACTAGTAGCAGCCAGAGGGTTCAGAATGAACAAATGGAGTCCAAAGTCACCCAGGAAGGCTGAGGCACAGTTGGGAGATTAATCCAGAGTCTCAGAGCTGAGCCTTCATACAGGGCAAACCTTCCTTGAAGTAATTCTCCATTGGTAGAAAAGGTATGATTTTATAATTATCATTGCATAGTGCCAGAACGTTACATCCATCTCACAGACAGCAGGCTGGGACTGGCCCAAGTTAGTTACCTGTACTTTCAGTTACGGGAAATTAAAGAAAGAAAGAAAGAGCCACACAAAAGTGGCAAGATGCCCAGCTCCATGGGGCTTAATGGTAAGAATATTTTTGCTGGGACTTACCAAACTCCACTTCATTGGAGGCTTTGTTGGCATGACAGAGGAAAGGAAGTTTCACATTTCTGTATCCTGATGAGTGGGACTTTACTACGCATGGGACACTGAGGCTCTGAAAAAGAGACACTGAAAATAAAACAGGATAAAATCCTTCTACTTTTGTTCCTCTGAGCAGAGACTTGCTCCAGAACCTTCTACATCCTAGACCAAGTGTCTCACTGCCACACTGACAATCTAGCTTGCTGACCCACCCTGCATTTTGATTTTCTCAACATATCTGTTTTCATTGTATCTTTCAACATGTTTTTATTCTGCTCCTGCTCAGGACAAAAATAAAAAGTGTTGTGCTTGATCAAGATCTCTTCTGAGAAGAGATTTAAGGCTTGATGGAAGAAGAGGATCCACACTGGGCAGTTGGCTTCCTAGCTCTTTTTTGTGAGTCCAGCTAAAGAAATTTTTGGTTAGTGACTCCTTCAGTCCACTTCCTTTACTTTGTGAAATTAACATGATGCTAAACACTAAGTAACATATGTTAGAGAGGCAAAATATCTAGTCATCTCTAGGCAGTTTGCCACCATCCATCACCAAGCCCATTTCAGAGACAACTGCAGAAACTTGGATCAGAAAGTAGATTTCAAACCACATTACATATGGGAAACAAATGCTATCCAGGAAATCTTTTTACAGGACTAAATTATAAATCATTCCTTGGAAGAATTTCTATTTTGGAGAAGTGTGTGGTGAGATGCTGCATTTGACCACAGACAGCTGGGCTGTTTAATCATTTAGTATCATTTACATCCATAGCAACTTATTTAGTCCACTGTGTATATCTGACTCTGAGCCTTCAGTGAAAAAGAAGAAATAAGATACAAATATACATGTCTCTGTATACGTAAGTATATACTTAGAACTGTATATACTAATATATATTTACATATACTAGTATACACACAAAAACCTCCAGCGTCTGATGCGATTACACCATCTTGTCTTACATTAAAGAAAATAAAAGAACAGAACTTTTTAACTCAGTTCACTGAGGACACTGACATTTAAAAGGCAAGAAGAGTTCTTATGTTAATAAAAGATTTTTTTCAGCTGTTGCAGTTAGCAGTTTCACGGAGCTAATGCTACATGAGGGACGGGTAAGTGAGTCTGATGAATTCATTTTGATTGTCCACAGTAAAAAGATGATGCAAATGAATGCCTCAGCTGTTACAAGGCTACTTGGTTTCCAAATAAGCTCTTAGTGATGTATGTAAATACATTTCAGTATTTCAGTAATATAATATTCAAAATAACTCAGTGTAGCATAATACTGCTCACACAAATGTAAGCCAGTATGTGAAGAAATAAAGGAAAAGATAAAGCTATTTACTGCGGAGAATACTGTAACACAGAAAAGCACCAGATTAAATATTTAAGGATATATTGAAACAGAGTAAGGAGGACAACTCTTCCTTTTTCTTTCTAAAAGTCCAATGTGTCTTTCTGGAGTCTGATCACAGCCTTCTTGGAGGTATTTTGTTTAAAGGAAAAATCACAGCCTGCAAGCAGAGCCTGTTTTAAAGATTAACACCTCTGGCTTGTGAGCCCGAGAGACTACTGATCTTTTAGGTAGCAGCATAAAACATGCATCACGCTAGTGCAAACATCCAAGTGTGCCTGTGAGGGGAGAGGATTTACATTTGCCAGAAGGCTGCATGAATCTGATGCTTGCCCACAACCACTAGCAAGCAACTCCAGCAATCCCCTCTTGAAATTTAAGATAAAGTTGTCTCCTGTGAAGGATCACTACTTTCTAAAGGTGATTCAACCTTGCATTAGAGAAATCCTCTTTAAAACTAGAGGAAAATTTTGCACTTGATGCTCGCTCCCTGTAACATAAATGATGCTACTCAGGAGAAACTGCACAGTATTCACTAAAGCAGCAGTCCTATGGTTTTGTTCCAATAGTCTTCATCACTGACAAATTGATATGAGTTACTGACAATAAGCAAGATCCATATTGGGAACCTGGCACTGAACAGCCTGGATATCAATTCTGTGAGTCATTTGACCTCACTTTGTCCTTAAGTATGAGCTCCCTGAGGTTACCAACAGGAGCCATTCAATACTCCAAAATTGCCATCTATCACATCTATCCCATTTATCTATGTGTTTATACAGGGTGGGACTCCCACCGAGTCTCAGATTTGCTTTACTTCATCTTTCATTTAAAGCGCAGAAAAAAAATCCTCTTGATTAGTATTTCCTACGCAGGATTCTTATTCTTCTGAGGGTCTTCCTTTAAAATCACAGGGGTGTCTGGGCAAAGTCCATTCTCTGCTGCTGGTGTCTGCTGTATGGCCACAGCCACCACCAGTAACAATTGTAGGTTTATTCCCATTTTCAGCTCTTGTTTACTACACTGTGGAACTAGCACAGCATTGCTTTTCAAGATTCTGTTTGAAAGGGGGTAGGGAACCTGAAAGCAAACAGGTGATGAAAGCTGCCTGCTTTCCAAAGCTGCTAGGTCTGCTCAAGAAGACAAAAGGCAAGACAGTGGCACACGTTTTGCATAGTCAACAGCCCCCTCATGTGCAACATATTCCATTTGTGGTTTAAGAACTATTATCCCTTTGTAAAGATTGCCCACTGCAACCACAGTACTACAAAGGTTGGGAAGAATTGGCTTATCTACTGCACACACAATAGTCACACAAACTAAAGCCTACGAATTGTGCAACAAGCCAGTGTTTTGCACTTTTGGGTTTGCCAATCTGACCTCTGTCTTCCATCCCTCCTCTGACTTACACATAGTATTCCTCAGTGCTTCATTATAGATCTATTTCTTATAATTAGTTAGCAGTACAAGGCTATTTTTTTTTTCTCCTCCAAGCTATAAGGCACACTCTGTATAACAGTTTTTACCAAAACTCAGATTAAAGATGCAAAATATATAGGCTGAATTACAATGGTATAATCTATTGTGACAATTTCCCTTGACATCAGTAAGGAAACCTACATATTATTAGGTAGAGGAAAATCAGCTGAAAGAGAACTAGAGCAGAACTCGAGGCCACTCCTAATAGGCAACACTCTTTGGAGAGTATTCAGAGTCCCTACTTCAGGTACTCAAGTCAAGCACTCAGTGTGGCCAATGTAAGGGCAAGGACCCCAACAGAAGGCAGTTCAGAGCACTGACACTGAAAGGAACCTCTGCGAGAATTTCTCTCTCTCTCCATTGACCATATAGACAGAAGCTGAGAAGACTGGACTCTGGACTTAGTCATCTCCAGTTAGATTCTTGAAGCAGACAATATATGTCAGTCCTGTATCAGCCCAAACCACTCATCAGCATATTCTTATTCAATAAATCATTTCTACCGAACGTTGTTCATGGCACATGAGTATTAACTGAGCTGCACAACACATTTCTTATGCAGCTAAGCCTATGATGTGGCTCAGGGGCTTGGCCATGCTTCCAGGACTTGTTTAAGAGCATACAACTCAGTAGAGACACTGGGAATATTTATCTAGGGGTCCTCCCTTCTAAAATAGCTAAGCAGCATCCCTCTCTGTTAACATCCATTCATGTTGTCATTTCTTCCAAAATCCTACAAAATTCCCTAAAAAAGGACTTCTAAGACAAAGCCTTGAAGAGCCTTTTTTAAGACAAAGTCTTGAATCTGTAGAACAGGAACTCAATCTTCCCTTTATATTTGGATGGCTTTTTCCTATAGTTTTGGGGTTTGGACCTGTCTAAGCCTCAGACATTTCTGCTGAAAGTATTTAAAAGGGACTACAAGTCCTGAGAGCCACATTTTTTGAGTACCTAATGTGAACATGTTAAGAGTCCAGATTTTCATTAAGTGCAGAGCAATTTCCCAGCATGGATCAGGCTTCTTTAGCATTGACCTGAAAAGGGAGTTACGCAAGCGTCCCAGCCACTCCTGGAAACTATGCATTGCTCTCCTGGTGAGGTGCATGCTTTTGCCCCTGAAAGAGAGCTCAACTCTTGACCCTTCTGGCAAGCATTAGCAGGGTGACAACACAACTGCCAACTTCATAGGGAAATGCTAAAGTTCTTTTTAAAATCCTCTGCTCTCTGTCAGTTACAACGCCCTTTCTGAAGGCTAAAATAGAAACCAGTTTCCAGCATCTACAAACCAAAACCCAACAGTTACTTTTGGCACCATCTGACACATTCTTGGCAGTCTCAACAGGGAGGCCAGAAACAGACTGGACATAAAGTCACTGACATCCTATCTGAAAACAACTCAGTCATACTGGAGAAAATGCTTTAAAACCCTACATAAAAGAAAAAACCTCTTAAAAAAATATATTGTCATATATGAACAAAAAAAAACCTTTTTAAATCCATTTTTGCAGAGCATGGGAGGCTGTTGCCTCTCATGAAAGCAGAAGTGCCAAGATCTGTACTCATAGCAGGAGCACTACTAAAACCAGCAAGAGAGAATGTAAATGTGTTATGAGGTCAAGTGGCAGACACCTTAACAGAAGAGGGAAATTGTGTTCCCAAAATTCCAGCCCATAATAGACGTCCAAAACATCAGATTTATTAAAAAAGATGCTCAGTAAATTCTAATCAGAGTTAAATTTGTAGCTTTTCCCTTTTCATCATGCCTTTGCATTACCGTTGCTGGTACGCGTGTAGTACTAGCAGTCCCTTATAGCAGACTTATGTGCACACTCTCCTAAAAATGTCAATGATTAAGCAACAGGCTTAACCAGGCACAATCGAAAGGTTTATCAAGAAACTTTGAAGAGCATACTTCGGTTATTGCTGGCTGTCAAGCAGCCATGACTACAGAAGGTTACGATACAAAGGAAATCTACTAACTGAAGCACTATAGCTCAAGGAAAATCTAAGTGCCTTGCCCATGCAGAGGAGCGTTTCTTCGGTTTCCCAAAGATGACCAAGGAAACCAGCTAGCAAGAACAACATAAATTCTATTTCTTTTGCAGATAGATAGAAAACATAACATATCGCATCTTAGCAATGATGGACTTGCAGGGACCCCGATCAACAGTTTGCCAGCTTATGCCAGCTTTCCTCAAAAAGAGTCACTGATATTTTTTTTGGTTCTCGTTAGAATCTCCAATTTGAGCAGCACTTGCAGGAAATTACTGAGAATCTAGGTCTCAAATTCTTCCCAAATTTAAAATGCTGAAACAGAAGCACTTGCCATGTGGAACAACTTAAAAGCTAAAGAGGATATCTCACTCTATCTCAGTCTACTTAGCACTCTCAAATAAAATACAATGAGTGAATGTTGAGAGAGGTCTTAAAATCTTTAAATGGAAGATAGAGCACTCAAGAAAAGCATGATTAGTGCACTTGAAACCAAAAGCTAGCATAAAGAAACTACTCCATCACAATGAACTGAACACCAGCAGGACAGTGAAAGGTAAGAAAGAGAGAAGAGATGAAATGAGTCTAACTGAAATTTATTTTGCAGAAGACATTTTAAGGTCAGAATCCCAAGCTCTGGTGCAAAAGACTCGTGTGTCTCTCATTTAAAAGTAACAGAACTCTTTTCTAATCCTTATGACTACATCAAAAAGCCATCACAGATATGATCTAGGTTCAATATAAGGGTTAAAAAATCAGGAGACAAAGAAAAAGAACCAAAAGTACATATGAACATTAGGTAACCAACCCAGAAATACCACTGGTGACTTTTAAACTTATCATTTTGAGAGGAGCTCAGTTTGTGATCCGAGTCTTTTTAGCAGATGAGTTTGGACCATAAATCCGAGATACAGGATTAAGCATCCACTAAAACACAATACTCCAGCTAGCTTTCTGGTAAAAAGACTTATGAATTCAGACAGTTAGTTAGTGGCACGGAATTACATCAGGCTTACCCACGAATGTGGATTTGCTTCTGTATCACAGGTGGAGAAATGGGCAGGTTCAGAGTTGCAGAAGGGAAGAAGGAAGCAAAGGATTTCCTATCTGTAACCAGCCACGTTCAGACTGTGTGCACATATTCAGGACGGCTCATTTAAAACCCATTAAATTGGCTGACTGAGCCTGACTGCTTGAGGGCTTTTCAAACCTCTCTTGACTTGACTATTTTATTTACACTTACAGACAACCCTCATGAAAGCACATATTTAAGATAACGATGCATAATACTGTAGAACTTCGCAGTGCAACAAATAAGCCTTCATTTTGCCAAGGCACATTTTTTCCCTAGAATCATGCCATGTTTTCTCTCCCTATTCGGTTAGGCTGCTTAAATAAATAAATCTTGGTCTCTCTAGTGCTGCATCATTCAAATTCAAATTGTTAGTCTACACATAACTATTTTGTGCCTTCTGCCCTTAATCCCTCAGCCTCTCTTGCTTACACATTGTCTTGCATTATTAAGTGCTGGATGGAATTTATAACCAGAGCAAAGTCCTGTTTGTCATCCCAGTTCTGCTACACTGGAATTAACTCAGTAGCACCTACATACTGACTTATGGAGAAAAGCTAATCTCAGTTCATGGCAGACTAGAATGCTTTTCACCATGTAACAGTGGAGTGAATCTCTTTTGCTGGAATGTGAATCACTTCTAACGCCATACGCATTTTTACATGTATTGAGTTTTTCTCTTGATGAAGTCTGACCCTTGGGTTTGCCTCCATTAAGCGTTGCATTGTTCAGCTAGCTTGGCAGAACAGGCTTAATGAGCTTCTGTCTGTCTTTGGACTGGGAGCCCTGCCTCCTGAGCTCTGGCAGGTAAAGCTTTGGCACTTTAAAATGTGTCTGTCCCCACCCTACTGATGTGCTGGGTGTTACTGTCCTGGTGGCAGGAGTGGCAGGCGTGGAGGGGTGCTGAACTCTGCCTGCTCTTGGCCACTGCACTGCGTGTTAGCCAAGCAGGGGATCAGCCCTGGGTCACTGGCACAAGCTGTACCAGCTGGGGAGGCAGCCTCTGGCTACAAGGAGAGGCAGGCAGCCAGGTGGTTAAACTACCACCATGTAAATTCAGTAAGCTCAGGAGTCAGAGCCCTCTGATCACTCCTGCTCCTTACACCTCACAGGGCTTTTAGCCATGAGGGTATGGGAGCACCAGAGAGCACCAGGGAGGCTTCTGAAGGGTGAATGCCATGCAGTTGCCGGATTATAGCTGTATGCTTCCTGCAACAGGCAAAATCTTGGCTAGAGCCTCATAGGACTCACACATACTGCTTGAGCAGTCTGATCAGAGCATCTCAGTCCTCTGGTTAACACAGACAGCTCTTGCTCCTCAGCTCCACAACAGCTGACAGCTCCACCTGAAAGCAGTGCTGTTTGTCTCACAATGCCTAGAGGAAAGAAGATGCCTGCCTTTGAGTATGTTATGGTGCCTCTGCAACATCTAAGGGTTCAAAAGCACTTGAAGAGAGGAAAAGACTCCAGTAACTGATACAAAAACAACCTCAGTGTCTTTTACACAGTTTTGTTGCTGCTGTTGTTACAGAACTTGTTATAACCAACCCAAGCCACAGCAGATCAGAGATAATGTTCACAGAATCACAGAATGGTTAGAGTTGGAAGGGACCTTAAAGATCATCAAGTTCCAACCCCCCTGCCATGGGCAGGGACGCCTCCCACTAGAGCAGGTTGCTTAAAGCCCCATCAGCCTGGCCTTGAACATTTCCATTACCCCTTGTCCTGTCACTACATTTCCTGACAAAGATTCCCTCTCCAAGGACTCTTTGTTATTCAAACTTTCATACATGCTACAGCAGCATAATTCAAAACTTCTGCTTCAGTGCAGGAAGGAACAGAGGAGAGCTCACCATTCAAAGAGGTGTTTAGCATTGCTCTCTAAAGAAATACTAAGTTAGAGGTCCACTAGATAGCAACTGGACATACATATATTATAGTGTTATCCTGTCTTTGTGATGTGCCAGGGCTACCAGGGCTACACCCTTTCAGAAGCAACTTGTCCCTCTATGCTTAAGCACTCTGTACTTTATATCTCATTTTTGTTACTGCAGCAGTTACTGGAAACCTTCAGAAGTGTGATTTTAGCATGCAGCAGTCAGCTTGTTAAGGATACTATACTTTTTAAATGACATAAAATATTGATGTTTATTTGTCTGCCTTTTTTTTTTTTTTAATTTCATTTTATTTCTGTAAGAGGCAGGTTGGTCCCATTATCAACTCAATGTGTTTGGGCTCCAAAAATATGTAACCAGTTATCATTTGTACCATAGTCTTCCTCATAAAATTGTGTTCAAAATGTTGCACATATTCTTTGCATCTTGAATTTTTGCAGCTGCCATAATTATTTCAACTTCATTTTATCTTGTCTGGAAAATTCTGACTTCAAGTTCCTCAGAGCAGGCTTGTTTTTTTCTGAGCTAATTATATTTGGCTTAGCACAGGGAGACTTGCATATCTCTACAGACCTATATGATTTGAATGATGAGTATCTAGCAAATAAGAACAATTTGAGGAAATATACTTCTTCTATCTCTTCAGGCCCTTCTCCAACACTGATAAAGACCTTCTTCTTAGCAACATGAGTGTGAATGAAACAGAATGGTCTAAGAAAAAAGCCTTACATTAGAGGCCATTCATCACTCTCCCCCTGCTTCCCTACCCAACTTCCAAAAAATGCAGGAAATTGGGATGAAAAGTGCAAAAAACAAGGTAAGCAGTGAAAACTGCACTCCATACACACAAAATTGCTCTAACAGTTAATTAATTATGTGCATGCAAGAAAAACTTACAAGGGAAATGAGAGAAGAAGGAATAAATTCCACATTGGGGTCTGAAACTGGGTGTTTCAATGCAGGAGCATGCAGTTGCCATGTAGTCAGACACAACGCCTCCCAGTCTCTGCCTGCGGATCATGAAACAAATTACATTATTTGTCAGCACTTGCTAACTAAAGCCTGGCTCTCTGCTCACTCTTAGCTCTCACAGAATTTGGAGCTGTAACTGGTCACCAGGGAACTCCTCTTTAGCTCCTCTTCTTATCAGGTATTCATTTTTCTTACAAGCAGCTGCTGTAGGAGCTTATGGTTATGAAAGGTAATCACCTCTGTCGGGAAGCTGGGCCACTGATACCTGTAGGGAGCCACGCTTTTGTACTTCACATGCAGCGAGAGGTCACACAGAAAGCAGAGCCCTAGTATGGCAGGTTCCCTCTTGTCTGCACACAACAGATCACAGACCTTTCTACTGGATCTACTGGGCAGAAACTGGAAATCGTGTGTGGAAGAACCAGCCCACTTCCTGAACAGCTTTGGGAAGCCCCACAGTGACCACAACTCCAAAGATAAACTGTGTAATCTCCACACATCCTCCCACCTCCTACAGGTTTTGTTCCTGGTCTGTGCTGTTTCTTTACCCTTCAAGTTATTATTCTGTTCTTCAATCTTTTTAAACGTGTCTCTCCAGACTGAGTTATGGCACACGTTCTCCTCCACTGATGCTTCCCCAATCTGTCACCCCATCTCTACTCAAAAGAACTGAAGTTAGACGCAGCTCTGTAAGCAAACCCGTGGGCTTACCTGCCCTCATGCAGAGGTCTGCTCATGAAGACCTGTATCCAAACCACTCCAGCACAGGCTCAAGTCCTTTCTCAAAGTTCAGAGCTCTCGCACATGGGCTCCTCAAAGCAAAGATCTTGTCTTTTCTTCGGAGTTAAATTCGTAGTGCCACATGGGGGAGCTTGTGCTGTGACTAAAGCTCATCTCTTTCAATCAAGAGGAAAGGACAGCTCAGCAGCATTAACGTCTTCAGCCACTGGAAACTATTCTGGAAAGGTTGGTTGAAAATTAGGACATATACATACAGAGTGCACACGTACTATAATAAAGATTTTCCTTTTCAAAATTATCTTAGGTCCTTGAGAAAGCAGCCAAACCCATAATTCATAAACTGTAGCTTATAAACCCTAGAAACTTCCAGTTGCCCTTAGCCTGACAGATCAAATAAAATTAAAATTACTGTATTTTAAAGGTACAATAAAGCAAATAATTAATGGGGATCAACGCCAGTGATCCACTAAGATGACTTATATACATACCAACCAGCCTTGAGTTAACTTGACTCCTTGCTGAGCCATGTCTGGCTGCAAAGCCATCTTGACAGATGAAGCAGGCAAAAAAGCAACCAAAAAGGTAGGGAATCTGTCTCACTGTATTTGACAAATGGACCTGAAGTCTGCTTGGAAACCCTTAAAATCATGCCCATGCCTTAGAGACAAATACAGAGTTTAAAGCTCGCTTCCCAGGTCATTCAGAAAATAAGCAATCTGGTAGCCTGAGGATATGAAAACTGACATACAAGAACTGACATGTTTGGGGGGTTTTGTTTGGGTTTTTGTTGTTGCTGTTTTACCTAAGCCAAAAGAAACAGTTTGGAAGCAGTTTGTAAGTAGGAAGAAGGTGACAGACCTTCTGGCCTGGCCATCTGGAAGACAGATGGAGACAGTTGAGCCTTGAGCTGTGCCCTTTGACAAGCCTGTAGGGCAGTAAAAAGTCCCTTCACAAAGTATCATACTGTCTTGTATACAAAGTACCTTGCAGTTTGGGCAATATATATCAGAGAAAGACAGCAGAGGACAGAAGGGATGCTGCTAGGACAAGCTGAGAGCAGCAGCCTCACCAGCAGCACATTCCACCTTCCCTTTGCGCCTGGAAGAGGAAAACATGTGAGGGCAGACAAGACCCTCCAGCTGAGCCACCCCTCCGCCTCCAGCCGCCCCCCGGCGGGGCGGGCTCCGGCGGCGGCACCGGGCACGGCGGGACGGGACGGGGCGGGACGAGACAGGAGCCGCCTCCATAAGGGGCAGCGGCGGCGGCAGGAGCAACGCTGGGAGCAGCGCGGCGGGAGACGGGGAGGAAGGAGAGAAAGAAGGGAGGAAGGATGCAGGCGATGCCCGGGGCGCAGGCCAGACCCTTCAAGCTGAGGAAGAGTTTGGGTAGGGGCGGGCGCACGGCGGGGCTGCGCGGCGGCGGCGGGATGCGCACACGCGTAACGCTTCTCCTCTCTCCCGCGCAGCCACCCGGCTGGAAGAAGTAGCAGGAATCCGGGCGAAGTTCCCGACAAAAATCCCGGTAAATCTCTGTTTTGTGTTGTCGGAGGTTCTTGCTGCTGTTTGAAAAGAAGTGCTGGGAGCCTTTCTCTCTAAAGCGTGGAGGGGAGGGGGGAAGGCAGCTGAATGCTTTAGGGTTTGCTAAGTGTGACTCTAATTAAAACAGGTAATTGTTGAGAGGTACCATAAAGAGAAGTACCTTCCTCTCTTGGACAAAACCAAGTTTCTTGTTCCCGAGGAGCTGACCATGACACAGTTCATAACCATCATCAGGTAGGCAGCCAGCAGCTGGGGGCTGGGCTGTGCTTCTCTGAACAGTTGCTTCTAGTGCTCTGCTGGAACATCTCGCTTGCTTTGGTGGGGAGGAGGAGGGTGGTATTAGTAATGGCCTCCCTCTCTTGCAAATGCCTAAAGAAAATCAACAGATGCTTTCTCAAGTGCATTTAGGGAGGAAAAGTGATCCATGTTTTTTGGATTCATAACGACTTCTCTCTTCCCCCCCTCCCTAACTATAATGAGTAAATATTAGATCAGGCTTCTGTTCTTTCTTCTTGCTTGATGAAGTTGGTACTGGGGCTCTGTGGATTTATTCTGCTTATAGCTGTTACCACCTTGCTGAGTTTGCTCAAGTTCAAAGCAACTCTTAGGTATGAGTGGCATGAAATGTTTTTAAAGTACTCTTTATAAAACACTACAGGGAAGAAATTTCCCAAAGTATTTAGTGATGTTCCCTGACAAAGTAGGAAAACTATGCTCTTTCCAGCCCACTTTTTAAAGTATAGAAAAGATCATTTTAGATGTTCACTTCTGTGAAAGAGGCTTTTGGCTTTTGGACATCTTAGGTCCTGATCCTCATATGTAGTGTTTCTGAGAAGGACTCTTCTTTTGAAGGCAGACTTTAAAGAAAATGTAAGAGACTACACTAGGATCCTGTACTACAACTGTAGTGCAGGAGCTTTTAGTTTCTATTTGGCACTTCTCTGGAGTAATTGGGGACTCTAAGCCCAGGCTCGGTAGCACTCATGGTCTAACAATGTAAGTCTTTCCTCAGAGCACAAGCCTTTCAGCTTCCAATCACACAGTTAACTTCCTGCTGATGAAGACGTTAAACCACATAACAACTTTACACAGCACTTCTTGTATATAGCTCATGCAACTGCTCTACTTAATGCATTTCATAGGTTAAAGTTGAAACCTTCTTAAATTTGCTAATGTTTAATGCTCTATTTCTCCCTTCTTCTATCAGAAGCAGGATGGCTCTAACTGCTACACAAGCTTTCTACCTGCTGGTGAACAACAAAAGCCTAGCCAGTATGTCCTTGACAATGGCAGAAGTGTACAGGGACTACAAAGATGAAGATGGCTTTGTATATATGACATATGCTTCACAGGAGATGTTTGGATGCTTTTTACCCACTGTGCGAGGCAAAACCATGGAATGCCTTCAAAAAACTTAAGGTTGGGTCTGTGTGCTGCAGTGAAGCAGTTTGCCTGTGACATGAACCTTGGAGATGCTCCTTCCAGTATGGGCTCTTGAGCCCACTGGTGGGGAGACCAGCTGGCAGGACCAGCTTAAGGTGGAAATGGTGGTACACTTTTCCTAGATAACAATTTGGATATATATTTTTATATTTGAAGACACTACGGGGTTTTTTGGAACTGCACCTCCACTTTTTTGAAATATCAATCTTTATGTATCTGATTTTTAAGGTGTCCTTAAAGCCTAAGTCTGAGAGTAAAATAAAGAAGCTTTTAAGTATTGAGTTGAATGTTTAATCTGGGGAGAGACTGTAAAACTCTGCTTAGGAGAAGATCCTAGAATAATTCTGGGAATTTGAGCTCTGTGCTTTTTAAATGAAACATTGCTTGTGCAGCCACTTTTTTTTTTTTTAATGGAATAACAAAGCTGAAGTCAGGTCACACAGGAGCAAAACCATACTTATAAATGGTTCATTAAACTAGATATCTGAGCTGTAAGATTAAGCAGACTGTACTGGTGCTAGAGCAGGGTTCAAATGCAGTGTTAAGTTTAACACCTGGATAAACTACTGTTGGCAGTTACGGAAAACACTGAGTGTCTGTAATATAGAAAACTACCTGTTTAAATAAGCAAAAATGATTTCTAGTCAGCATAATCTAAATGCAGATAGTATGACTTGAACTGTAGCTTAATCAAGTATTCAAGAGTCTATTCTGACTACTGAAGCTACTCTAGTCTCTGTATATAGACAGTCATATCCATCTCCTACAGCCACCGGGTTGTCACTTCCCCTGAGGGGCTTCAGGGGGCCTTCTTTTGAGGACTGACAGCTGTGTAATGTACTTGGCGATTAAGAAGTGTACCAGTGTCTCTAGAAAATGTCAAAACTGTCGTGTCATGAGGTGCCGATTAATCTAATATACAGACTTTGTTCTTAAACACATATTGAAGGAGCACTAGACGTAAGGCTTATTCTGAAGGATAGCTCAAGCTAGCTTTCCTGGCCTCCTCATATGTGAGGAATGTATTGGAAAGCTTTAATGTTCTGATCAAACTTAAAACACCAGGTCACTTAATCTGTCATAGGGAGCAGTTAATTAATCAACCGGCAATTTCAGCTTAGGATGGTCAAATTGTTACAATGTGATGCAATTCTTCTGTTCAGTACCAGACTGATTTGCGGAATGATTAATGTCGAATTACTAGACTGCAGAGAAAGAAGTGTTGACAGTATTTAAATTATGCATAAGGAAGAAATGTGTATGTAACCTTTTTGCAGTAGTTCTCTTGCACTAATAGTCTCTTAGATTTAAAGCTCTGAGTAGACCTGGGTTCATGCCTGTAAACCAGGGGGTTTAGAAGGGTACCTGCCTTACTGAAGGTGGTGTTTGCCAACTCATGTTTCATGAGCTGAGGAACAAAGAGATCATTGACCCGACCAACGCAGTGGAAAGGCTAAGGATATGTCAGTGTAGGTTATGACAACATGAAGGCTTTGGGATCCCAGAATCTGTTGCTTGGATAGATTTCACTTAATCTTGTAATGGAAACAGTTTCCATTGCACAAATCTTATAGTCATTTGTTACCAGCCCTCAGGGAGGCAGAGACACCTGTTTGGCAGGAGCACTGTGCAGCAATGCTGAACAGCTGTGGGAACCTTGGGGTGAGGGGAGCAAGGGGAAGTCTTGTTATGTTCAGGCTCTCTCACCAGTCTAAGAGCTGGGCTAATATTTTGTTTCATTGACTCCTCTGTTTGTCTTCCTGTCTTGTGTGATACTTGGTACACGAAGAGAAAAGCACTATGGATTCTTGGCTGGAGCAACTTTATGTTTGACAGCCAACTTTTTTGGTTTGTAATGTAGTGGCTGAGGTGTAAGTGTTGATCCCTCCAGCATTTATTGATGTTAGGCTGTGGTCTCTAACAGACTGAGTTGCAGATCCAGCCAAGAAAGTTACACAAGGAGAAGGTCAGGCACAGGTAAAGTGCATCATTATAAGCTTGTTTAAACTGGTTTGCTGAACTTAGGAGTCTTGTGAGCTGGAAAAGCTTCATCATTGGGTAATAGTAATAGACTTGCCCTTCTACCAGGTGTTAAAAAATCAAAGACAGTTTTCATAGTCTTAAAATAATAAACTAGGAGTTAGATGCCCAAATAAATCAGTTATCCTGCTGCTTCAGTTGCTTTGGTGTGACTGGAAGCTTTGAATTCAGCCTATTGTCCTGAGAAGTGCAAGGAATAAGGATTAGAGAAGCAAACAGAAAAAACTTTGGTCTCAGTGACATAAGCAACTGGGATAACTGCAGCTGCTTCCAATGTAGCTGCTATTTGAAGAGCTAATATTTGCTTGAACAAATACTTATTATCAGACAGGTACTTTTTTTTTTTTTTTTTTTTTTTTTCCCAGTGAAGGACACCATACTGTGGTAAGGAAATTTTATAGCTCTTTCTTGCCAATGTGCCTGCAATGTAAAAAAGAAAGGCAGAGATCCCATATTTCATAGAAGTATCTTCATTTCTGAATTATGAACTTGTGTTCTTTAATATCCAAAATACTCAGCAGAGAAAAGAAAACATTCTGAGGATACTTATGTTTCTGCTGTAGACTACCAACTAAATCCTGGAAGGGGTTCAGTGCTCTGGCTTCAAAGCACTTCTGTATGTACGTGCTCTGCTGAAGTATCTTGTTAGATTAGGTCCACGGCACCTGGCCCCTTGTAGGATCAAACACTGCGTCTCATCTTTGTATAAAGAACCAATTAAACTGAAAGGACACTGAACAGAAGTGTGGGATGAGGACTGAAACTGTCCTTGCTACTGAGGTCTTTTTTTGAGTATTATGTAAAATAGAGTACTAGGAGAGTTCTGACTTGAATTGGAATCTGGGGGGAAGGGGGACACAGGGGACGGGACATGACGGACCTATTAAGATCTAGGTGTTTTTTCTAATTTCACCAAGGTAGTAAAAAAGCTCTAATGTTAATAACAAGATACTGCTGAAGTTTTTAAAAGGGAAATGCAAAAGCAGCTAAAATCTGAGGCTTCAACCTTGCTGTGCAAAAGTGATATTTTATTGAAACATGCCATTCATGTCTGTGATGTGTGCCTGCAGTGACTGCTCTGGGAACAGGATAGGTTTTGAAAGACCTGAGCAAACCTCACTCCTGAGGTGTTGGCTGTGTGTAACCACCCACAAGTTCTCAGCTTCAGTAAATAAAAAGTCAGTCTTACATTTGAATTTCAAGTGGGTAGAAATTAGGTTGGGTTTTTTTGTGGTGTGGGGTTTTTTGGTAGTTCGGTTTTGGTTTTTGTTTTTTTCTTTTTCTGTGCCAGCTAGGACTAGAGATTCAGCTGACATTCTACAGCCATCTACAAACAGAGCTACAAACTGTGTACAATGCTTTATGGAGTGCAAATTGTCATTTGTTGCTGTGAGGCAAACATGATAACCGCAGCTTGGGCTTTAGCACATAAATAATAGCAGGAGCTTTCTAAACTGTTTGGATTTAGAAATGACTTAATGTTGTATGTGGGTAGAAAAAATAAATGAATGAGGATACTAATCTTCTTGCTCAAGTACTGCAGGCAACAATTCTTGTGAACTTAGATGGGGTTTTTACTGTTCTCCTCTGCTAACTGCTTCCAGATGGTAGTGGCTTCAGGGTAAAAATATTAAAGATACACTTTTAAATGCACCAAGTGACAGACTGTGTCCTCCTCTTCAAATGAGAGGGTTTTGTTTTGCGTACGTAAGACAGTAAATTAAGAAGATTGAATTAATTCATAGGAGAGAATATAACCTTCAGCATCAAATTGCATTGCTGTATTCCCCTTTCTAAAGAGCACCTATAGGTATTGTGGGGAGAAAATAAAAAAAAAAAAAAACCACTAAACAACAGATTGAAACCAGTGTCCTAGAAATAGTTTAAACTTAAAGACTCTGAAGTGGAGGTGGAGATAAGATGCTTTGGAAGTTTTCCCACAGAAACCCTTGAAAGGTAACTGAGAAATGCAGTTTGATCTGTTATAATACAACCTAGCTACAAAACTTCTAATGGCACACACATTTCCTTTAAGGATCAGTGTTCCACAAAGGGTTCTAGAGTACTCTGCTGAGTTTTAAAATATCCCATTTTCTTCATACAGTTTTGAATCACCATGTCAATTTTAGGGGAGCAGGGAAGTGCTTAGATACGTGCTTAGTTTCTTTGGCTTTCCTAAGATGCTTCATAACGGTAGCTGGACTCACTCTTTTTCCCCTGTATGTTTTTAGACTGCTTCTTAAAAGCACAGTTTCCTCAGGTATCTGCTACTTCTCCCTATACAGTCCATGAAATGCAAAGCCAGTTAGATCCCGTAATAAATCAGACCCTGGTTCAGAGCAACATGAATATGATTTTAATGACTGTGGCTGATGCTCTCACGGCTCCTATCCTGAAAGTCATGATCTTATCACTCCTTGTCTCTTATTTTTCACCTGATGCCTCTCTTGTGACTGTAATGTTCTTATGGCACACAACTGTAGCAGTCTAGTCCAAATGGATTTTTGAAGACCATATAGCAAGTATCAATGCCAGAATTCGCAAAGCAGAGCAGCACTGTTCCTTCTCCCCCATCAACAGACCCTCAGGAGAGAGGGAGTATGACCAGCTGGGTGCACATGGAGTTTCTAGAGCAGGCAAGGACTGAGGAGGGGCTGCTCAGGCCACTCAACACTTACATCATGTCCAGGAGGGACTCTAAAGGGCCTTTATGAGACTGCTTATGATTTGTTGCAGGGTGGGCTTGGCTGGTGTTTATTTTTGTGAGTATTCCAAGAGCCTGGCTTTATTTTCTTTCTGGATCCTAATCAGACCTTCAGTTCAAGCCTGTCGTATGTCAGAAAGGTAAGAAGGCTTATTAATTGCATAGTCCTTAAGATGCTGCAAAAACAACCAGGTTCATCTGCCATTGATCAATAGATCCCTGGTAGAACCAGAGCTTATTTACCATTCTTAAGAATAAAACCAAGGCTTTATGTCCTGACAGATGGATTTGCAGGGAAATCTTTAGGTCAGCCAACCAGTGGGTGAGGAGAAGGGGATGGAGCGGGGCGAGGGGTTAAGTGTGAATATCAGTGCTTCCATCCACAGCAGCTGCAGCTATGTATTCTTCACAAGCTTGCCTGTGACTGACTGGAAAGCCTGAGCCTCAGTATGACCTCACTAAGGCAACTATAACGCCCATTAGCTCACAAAGAGAAGTTATGAGAAAACACATGCTCACAGATGGAGGGTGGATATATCCATTTCCTGAATAAAAAGCAAACACTGTCAATGGAAAAAAACTACACAGGAGCGTGCTGAAAGAAAGACATGGCAAGTGAAGAAATTCTATTCTTGGCCCTGGCACTACTTCACAAGGTGACTTGGCCCTTATTCTGAGAGCTTAAAAACTTAATGTCAAGTGATACATATGAATATGGCCTCTGTCTCACGCTCCTCCCCTAAAATGCCACATCTGTGGTTGAAAATTAAAAGTCAGATAGTGATGAGCTGCATATTTGAATGCTGACTGGCTGAGGAAGAGTAACTCATTTTCCAGCAGCTTGATGTGTTAGTCATCAACGAAATAAAAGAGCTATCAATAGGAAAAACATCTGTTGTGCTACAGGTGAGGGTAGGATCACCAGCGTTGTGCAGACACATCTGTGCTGTCTAGACTGTTGGGGTAACCCAAGCATTGCAGGGGTTATGAAGATAATTTTGCTATGCAAAACCATATTGCCTCTGTTATAAACCTGTCAAAACTGTCAGGAGAGACCTCAAGAGAAATACTGCTTTTTTCTGGGGGGGAAGCAGCTGGATTTGGTTTAACCCTCAGTTCTTCCCAGTCATCCTCATGCTCAACAACTTTTGTTCCCATTCTTTTTCTGGAAAGGGACCAGGCCTTCTGTGTTTGTAGAACCTGGGTACAGATTCCAAGATTGCTGAAAACTATAAATAATATGCCCTTAGTTGCAGTGTAACAAACTTGCATGAGAATTCACAGCTGCTCTGTTATAGTAATTCAGCCTAAGTTGGAGCCACAAAATTTGGCTACATCTCAGTCTCTCTCAGGCTTCTAAGCCTCTGTCAGCAGTTTAAATGGGATGGCCGAGGCTGTTACTGCTGTTTAGGTAGCTCCCCCCTTCCAGTGAATTTGGTTGAGACAGAAAAGGTGTCACATCCCTTCTTGAATCAGCTGAAGAGCAGCTCTGTGTTTTAGACTTGCTCAGCAGTGTGAGCTATTTTTGCTACAGGCAAAGGTAGGTTAATGTAGCAGCTTAATTTCATGCCCCAACTCATCCAGCTGATTTTGCCGTGGAAGGAGGAGGATGCCTCTCATCCAACAGCAGGCTGGCAAGAGGTGACAATCTCCAGGAAGGGGTTGGTGCAGAGGGCAGACGTTACAACACTGAGGAGGAAAACTGCTACTGGTATAGGTAGATCTTGAACATGTGGGTTTGCAGACTAGGCCATGACAGGACCTTGAAGGAAGGCATTGGGCTCTGACATCCGAGGCAGCTGGGGCATCAGGCAAGTGTTGAGCAAGATTACTGTTATGCCTCAGAGAAGCATCCTTTATAACTCAATGGATAAAGAGTGGGGGAGACGTTGATATAATTCCCTTTTCTCACTGAAGAGGCTGAGCCACACAGTCCATGCTGCGTGCCCCCAGTAGCTCCTGTCTCTCTGGACCCAACACAGAAAATTAACTTCCTGCAGGTAGAAGCTAGGGCCTTTGTAGGTGAAGCCCAGAGTGACAGTGGAGGTGTGTGACTAAGGGTCTTGAACCGAGCTCCCAATCTAGAACCTGAGCCTACCTTTCCTCCCTGAAAACAACTATCCAACTGCAAGATCTGTAAGAGACTTCAGTTTTACTAGTGGAAAATTTAGGCAAAGCCCTATAAAGTAAATGAAGCAATTCCAGTAGAAGCTGGAGCATGCACTGAAATGACTGCCTGGAGCCATAAAAGCTGCAGAGCTGCCATGTTACAGTTCATGGGAGGAAGCACTTACCCACAGGAGGTGGGGAGAAAAAGGAAAGGTCAAGCACTGTAGCAGACATGAAAGGCTTTATGTTTAATTTTCTGGAAAGTTTTTCTTCAAAATATGATTTTTTGCCAAGTGTCTTGTTTCCTGATCTAAACTGCTCCGTGTTTTCCCATCAGATTAATTTTATTTATCCTAGTTTGTCAGGTGGGAAAATCCAAATCTCAACTTATTTTTAAATAAGGGAAAAGGTGAATGAAAGAAAAAATTTGTTGACTATACAGTTACACCTGTGTGATTGCCACAAAAAACTGCAATATGTGGAAACAGGCACTCGGGTAATACTGAAAAGCTAAAAGTGAGGTTATTCTAATTCTAGGCATATCTCCCCATCTGAAAATTAGGTGGAGCTTTCTGCTAATTCTAAGCAGAGGAAGTTTTGTATTTTGAGGGGTTTCTTGGATTGGTTTTTGTTATGTATGAATGAGATCCACAAGCTTTTGGTCAGGCTGTTTTATGATCTTTTACTGGTGAATGATTTGTTAACTGCAATACTGTATAAGAAGCTATAGTGGAATATCTGTATGTAACATTGCAAAAAACAGAGCACGGAAGTGCAGTGGGGAGAAGATTGCCAACACATCAAGGAAATAAATCTATAATAATTCATAATACTTCATATGCATAAGATGCAGAGCTGGCCAACAGTAATTCGCTACCCTACATACCCTACATGTATTTTCATCTAAGAGAACAAGAAACGAGAAACTGAAGAAGGTGAGCAGTTAGAAAATATGTGCTTTATGAAAACATCTCTCCAAAAGTTCTGTAAACAAGTCAGCAGAGTTTTTATAGGCTGAGGTTGTGATGCTTTTGTCAGAGCTTTCTCTACTCATAAAGCATGTCTTGAAACAGTAGTAGCTTTAGGATCGCAGCTTAGTACTCCCATAGACATGAAGAAATGTTTGGCTTCTCTCAGAGGAATAAACCCATCTTTAAGTTAGCCTTGCCTTTTCTCATTTCCTAACTTGTCTGTTGAGTGATCAGATGACTAGATCAGTTGGTGATTCAGGAAAAAATCTGGAAAGAGATTCTTGTGGTAAGCTCCCTGCTCCCCCTCCAGGTTCATTCCACAACTGTTTCCAAAGCACTTCATTTATGAAACACACAAAACCTACACACATGCTATAAGCTACTGAAATACAG
Organism: Thinocorus orbignyianus; assembly: GCA_013400375.1. Lineage (NCBI taxonomy): Eukaryota > Metazoa > Chordata > Aves > Ciconiiformes > Thinocoridae > Thinocorus > Thinocorus orbignyianus. Next base: position 117,805 of record VXBW01006284.1, read on the forward strand.
CCTCTTGCAAGGAGGGGAAGGGGGATAGTCAAAAGTACAGTTTCTAAAATATACGGAGAAAGAGGAAAGAAAGTTATACCTGGCAGTAGAGTGAGGCTCTTTATCCGAAATACTGTGAGACTGGGCTTCAAGATATCCTTCAGCATTTCTTATTACGAGGAGGGGCAGAGGAGAACGAGGACGAATGGCTGAAACAGGAAAAATCCATCCCAACCTGCATGAACAGCAGAAACCATATGTCCTGACTACTTGTTGATAATTATTTTCTTGATGCAGCAGTCCATTGTTCGGTAGCTTCATCAAATACTTATTTAGTAAGGAATTAACTTCTTCGTTCTCCTTATACTTCTACAGGGATACAGAAACTGTGTCCTGCTCCATCTTTTCTATGATTTTTGATATTATTAGAACCAAAGCTTAAATTACAGTGTTAGGGTAGGTTTGAATAGTTTCTTTGAAATCACTTTGGAAAATGCAAACTAGGAAAAGCCACAGCACCAAGTAAATAGCCAATTTTATAGTTTCACAGAAAATAGTTTTGGGAATTACTTTTCCCATCAGTTGATTTATCTATGAATACCAGCAAAATTTTAGTGAAAAAAAAACCCAAACAACTAAATCAAGGTTGTTCTGAGTATGTTTGTAAACAGAGTACAATATGTCTATGCATCTGTTGTTATTGTTGGTAAACTCTTTGGAGAATGTTACAGTCAAATTGGACTTGAGAAAGACAATCAGACCGCAAACTGAATCTTCTAGGCTGTATATTTTCTCATTTTGATATAGGGCCCACCCTTCTGTAAAACTGTTTTTGTGAGGTTAATACTATAAGGAGTACAGATAGCAGGGACAGTATCTATGTTCATAGGTCCACGAGTACTGTTTGTTGTATTTATGAGTTTTTAGGAAAGTTAATGGCACACTGAAGTCTGCAAGACAACCTTAATCAAGAACTGTCTGAGATTTTTGGGGCAATGCTATATTTTACAAAAAATTAAAATAGGTGCTTCAAAGTTATTCTCAGTCTAGTTCTGGAACACTAGAAGAAATAAATCAGATTATTAATAAAAAAGCATCTACAGTAGGCCAGAACTCAAGGCTCAGACAAATCTCACTGCTCAAAATGTGTTTTTCCAAATAATGAATCTGGCCCAGTTTCCCTTTTCCTAGTTCTAAAGAGAGAGTATTTGAACAGTGATTCTGAAACTGTAGAACTGAGGTCAGAACAAATCCTGGTGCTTTGTGGGGTTTGAAGCAAACATGCTAAACCTGTTCAGTCTGGCATCTTATATCATAGTTTCTACTATACCTGAATACTTACATCTACCAGTGACAGAATTAGTGATATTGAAAAAAAATAAATGTGCTCAGAATCACACTTAATTATAGTTTTATTTATATGCATTTTCTTATTTCTGTCATACTGTTAGGAGTGTTCAGCACCAGTTTTAGCTCCAGAATAAATTGGTGAAGATCTGTTTGGTTATTTTGGATATTAAGAGTGAGCTAAGCATTTTATAAAAACATATTTTTTCAAAACATTGGAAAAAGATGATTTCTTTGTAACTAACTCTTTGATTACTTTGCAACAGAAGTTACAATTGCACTGCATTGCAAGAGAACACAAAGGAAATCTATATGTGCTGGAAATCTTTCTCCTGACTAAACTTTTAATCATCTGCTTGACGTCATGGAACTTTACAAAGGTTTAATCAATGTTAGCTCCCGCCTTTTTCTTCTTAATGCTGCTTGCTTCACATCTGGGTCTAATCTCTGGTTAAACAAACCAGAATTTATGGAGTTTACCATACAAATTGAGAATTTTCTTCTCTTATCTCCTTGTTCGCATACAAAGAATTTGCTAGTAGAGTTGGTGCTCATCTAACGCCCTTATTCCCTATGCCTTCCAAACAAACAAAGATATAATTCTAAAGGCAAAAGAAACCCATGTAATAGCTAGTCCTGTGTATCTTGTGGGTTTTGCAATAAGAAACATAAAAAAATGTTGGCAAAGATTTCACAGGAAGAGTGAAGAGGGCTCTCGTTACTGCCTGGGCACTAGTTAGGAGGGATAAAAGCAGAATACTTCATTTGCATGGGAACAATCAGCTGCACAAATACAGGATGGAAAACAACCGGCTGCAAAGTTTTCTTCTTAAAAGAGTTTATAGGATATACTGAATCACAAGCTAGACATAAGTCGATGTTGATTGTGCATCTGAAAAAAGCAAACACTACACTGGGATTTCTAAACATGAGTAGAGCCTGCAAGATGTGTGAAATAAGCCTTCTACTGTCCTCAACAATGGTAGGCATAAGCTGAAAGATTGTATGTAGTTTAGGTACTGCACGCCAAGAAGAATATGAACTACCTGAGAATTCAGAAAGAAATGACACAGATTTAGACTGTGTCCTATGACAAAAGACACAAGAACTGAAGTGGTTTAGCCTCAAGAACAAAAGGCTGGAAAAAGGACGTGATATTCCTCACAAATGAAAGGCTCTTTGAAAAGGAAGGGAAAGAGTCTTTTTCTTTTGTTTACATTGGCTATTATGAGAGGTAATGGGCTTAAGTTGCAGCAAGAAAAAGCTAGGAAGCCTTCCTAATGAAAAGGGCATTTGAAACTAGTACCTTGACTGCATTATCATGGAATCACAGAAGTGTCAGAGTTGGAAGGGACCTCTAGAGATCATCTAGTCCAACTCTCCTGCTAAAGCAGGATTGCCCAGAGCACATGGCTCAGGACTACATCCAGGCAGGCCTTGAAGGTCTCCAGAGAAGGGGACTCCAGAACCCCCCTGTTCCACAGCTCTGTGAACCTCACTGTAAAGAAGTTTTTCCTCACATTTGAATGATATTTCCTATGTTCCAGCTTGTGCCGATTGCCCCTCATCCTGTCACTGGGAACCACTGAAAGGAGTCCGGCTCCATTCTCCTTCAACCCACCCTCCAGATACTTTAAGCATTAATAAGGTCTCCCCTCAGCCTTGTCTTCTCCAGGCTAAAGAGACCCAGCTCTCTCAGCCTTTCCTCATAAGGGAGATGCTCCAACCTCTTAATCATCTTTTTTGCCCATTCGCTGGACTCTCTCCAGTAGTTCACTGTCTCTCTTGAACTGGGGAGCCCAGAACTGGATGCAGTATTCCAGTTGTGGCGTCACCAGTGGAGAGTAGAGGCGGGGAATGACCACCCTTGACCTACTGGCCGCACTCTTCCCTATGCAGCCCAGGATTCCATTGGCCCTCTTGGCAACAAGGGCACATCACTGGTTCATGGATATATATCATAAGATTTTTTCCCCCACTTTTGATTTCTACTTTTAAGAGGAATTTCATCTTCTGTTACTTGTCATGAAGTAGAGACGCTGTGAGTCGTTTTACTGCCTTGTGTGTTTACCTGTGTATGCATCTCTATGATGACTAAAATCTCTTTACAACCACTAGGCTGAAACCATGCATTAACCAAAACCAATTTTTTTTTTTACCCGTAACCTTGTTACCACACAGAGAAGATGTACAGGCAACCCTAGTTTCATGCAATTTCTTTTCTAGGTTTGTTTTCAAAAAAATATACTCACGCAATTGTATGAGTGTGGTTTCAAAAGAGCGTGAGGTGCTGCCGCTACTGCTGAAAGTATTAAAGCTTGAAACTAACCTGAAAAACTCCAGGTCCATGATCCAGCTGTCTCCATGAGGTCAGCAGAGCCCGAACAACTGGGGAAATATCTTTTATCACTCATGCAAGTGAATCCTACGATTAAGACAGGTATTATATCCCTATTTAAGAAGTAAAGTTAAAGAATTTCTAAGAGTTAAATGGCAATTACCATTGCTGGACCATAAAAGAGTCATTGTTGATATCACTTAACACACTTGAAAACTCAGAAAGGACTAACTGAAAGCTAATATTAGGATAGTATTTTGAAATAGTAAATGAACTAACAAAGGTAAACACACACCTTCAGCCTGAAACCAGTCATGATAGGGCATATCAAGAACTTGGTTAACTGAGAGTTTAAAAGGACGTGAATATTGATGCTAACATATGCTTACTGAAAATATATCTTGTCTGTCAGAACATTCAATAAGATTACAGTTTAGGATTAAACAGGTATTGCTGCTAACACGTTAACACTTTCACTTGATCTGTTAGGTGTCTGCCTTGGTACTACACAGCATTTTGAATAAAGGAGCTGGGAAAATGTGCTAGCTTATAAGCAGATCTCAAAGAACCCTCTTGAAAATAGGAAAATCATCACTAAGTATTTGTACTTCTAATTCAGTTCTGGATAGCCATGTTTCTAGGCCTGTGCTATTTTTAACACAGCATTTTAACCAACAGGCTACAAAAAACCCACAAATCAATATTCCCCACCATAAATTTATCACTGATAGAGCCTGCAGATTTCTCAAAGAACAGTGATAAGAAGCGAAGGGCAGGTCACTGCTACTGGGTGATGTAAAGGTGAGCACATACAATTACAACAGAAGAGCCACATATAAAATCCAACAGGAGGTATAATTACAGGAGATGATACTGGGCATTGTCTTGTAGAACATGAGAATAACCACATTATGGTAGCCACCATGTGTTGGCAATCATCAAAAAGGCTAATACAATCCTTAGACATGTGTATAGGGAAAATAATTTTAATCTTAATTGTGCACCTGGCACTGGAATAACTGCTGCTACACCCAGTCTTATGTGTACTGTTCAGGATTGGTGTTGCAACATGGAGAAAGTTCAGAGAATTGCCAAGAGAATGATTCAAGTGTTGGAGAAAACAAAAACCCAAAACAGAGAGAGATACATCCCTGGAAGTGTTCAAGGCCAGGCTGAATGGGGTTTTGAGCAACTTGCTTTAGTGGGATGTGTCCCTGCCCATGGCAGGGGGGTTGGAACTCAATGATCTTTAAGGTCCCTTCCAACTCCAACTGTTCTATGATTTTAAGAACTCAACTTATTTAACTTAGCTAGGTATGGATAATAGATGGCTAAACTACAATTTTTAAATCCTTAATAATTTAGGCAGGAAGCACTGACAATGGGTTCTTCAGTCCAGCAGACAAGCATATGAAAAGATCCAGCAGCTAGGTATTGGAAGTAAATCAAGCAAGACTATACACAAAGGTATTTTTTTGTTTGGTGAAGGTAATAAACACAGGAACAATCTATTAAAAGCAGCAGTGCATCCCCTCTCTCCAGGAATTTTTGTATTAAGATTGGATGTTTTTTGAAACATGATCTTTAGTTCAAACCCTCAGTTAGTGTTAATGAAGTGTTACAGCTGTTCTAGAATAAGACAGCATGACTGTTGAAGAACTTGCATCATGTTTACATCTATATGAAAGCTATCAAGAAGAAAATGGAAGTAGGAGATAGAAGAGTGGAGAGAAAAAAAAAAGAAAGAATGAAAATAAATACAGTTTTATTGCATGTATTTAGATTCTTGAATTGCTTGTTTTGATGAAGGTCTCTTTATCCACTGCAGTTTTAATGGTATCTCTTACTCCCTTTCTTGAGCCAACATGCAACATTATTATACAACATCAAAGAGCAGAAAGGATTCAATCCCCCAACAAGCTGCATCAGATGGGTCTATTGTGTCCTGCTGGTATAACCTCAGGTATGATTTGGCATTCTCTTCCAGGCATGACCCCAGAGGGAGACTATCACTCTCCTACTGTCCATTTACACCTACATCTGAAAGCTAAGAGAGGAAACAATGAATAGTTTGTACCTATGTTTTAAGATGACCTTGGGGTCATCCAGAACTGGGCACGTGTTGTTTAATATTCCTCTTTTCCCATGACAGCTCCAGAGACTGATGTGGCATGGACAAATACAAGCTGAACAGACATAGTGAAAGGAGATGTTCTATGTTTTTTTTACTCTAAAAGCCTGTTACTACTCAAATTTCACACAAAGAGCAAAACGTGGTGCTTTTGTGTAAAATGGTTTCTATTTCAGACAAAATCAGCAAATATAAACTGTAGTGCAGAAAATGTAGTCTTTTTCTTTTCATGACAATCCTACTTCCATGGTCTTATCATTGCCATGTTCATTATCTTTTAAACACAGAAGTCCCCACAGAGCCACAGCCATATGCTCCATCCCTTTTTCTCTGACAGTTTCAGTGTGGCCGAGTCTTACAGTTGCATTGTGTGAACTCCTCACAAGCCACAGCACCATCAGCTGAAATAGAGAAGCAGCAACCTCATCCTTTCAGAGAAGGAAGACTAAGGGGATTAAAAGACAGATACTACGGTTTGATGCTCATGATGCAAGAGCCTCTTGCATCCCTAGAAAAAAAAACAAACATTCAAGTTGTGTAGTTATTTCACAGATACTCTTATTTAGAAGATACATGAAATGGAATAATGTAGGGAGAAATTTCACCTTGAATAAGTGGAATCAGAAAAAAATCCAACTCTGAAACACCTTCTCCCTTGAAGTTCTGGTCCATCACTCTCATAGATACAAACTGTCTTCAACTACAACTGTAGCTCCTCACATGTTCACCTTTACATGTTTTGTTCCTACTTACAGATTTATCTTGCTACATCCAAACACATATCCCTCCCTCATGGCACTGGATTTCCCAAAGTGGAGTGAGAAGCACAAAAACTTGGACTAGCTAGAGTGGGAAAAACAGAAGTCTCACCTGCTCTGACTTCCAAACTAAGCCCCAGCAACGAATCAGCAGAACACCCCACTGCTCCTCTGAGCCCTGAAGCTGATCTGCTCCTCCCTGCCAGCTTTTCTTTTTTCTGAATATTCCTGGTAACTCCCAGCTGTTTCTGCCTGCCTACATATGGAAACTGCTCTATTTACAAAGCAAAATGTTTTGATGGAGCCATAGTAGAAAAGACAAACAGTTTTAGCTTAAAATTAGTATATGCTTTGTAGTCTTGTATTTTTTAACTAGTCTGTAAACTCAAAGATTCTTGGAGGTTAAAGTCTGCTTTGGTTTACCCTCTACGAGACATCAAATCTCACTATACTGTATTAGCGACAGCTGCTATTCCTGGCCTTATTCCACTCTCAAAATGTTTTCTTTTGATGTCTTAAACCATATGTTTCACATATAGTTATTTAAGGAGTTTCACTAGCTAAGCCTGTTGAGATGAATCATCCCTCCTGCAAAGGTGTCATAGGATATGCAGCAGAGTAATAAGAACATTAACTTGGTTACATAGCATAAATAAAATCACATGTGTTAGTTTTGCGTTGCTGTGATAGAAAGTGACTCAAATTAAAAGAAATCCTCGATAATATGGAATGAACTTTCCCAGCCTAGATCACCTAAGAGAAAGGGAAGACATATCTTTAAACTATCATAGAATTATGCTGGGTTTGTGCATATTAATTACAGGGGCAGTGTTAAACACAACTCTGGATTTAATTGCTGATGTCTACAAGATTTTGACTATTGCTTTTTGTTTTCTTGTTCCAATACCAATGTTCCTGGCATAGAGGGGAATAGTCATAAAAAATATCTCTCGGTCCCTCATACAAGATGGCTGCCCAGTTTTCCTTAAGGTAACTTATTGATAACTTATTGTGTTATCTCAGGTTTAGTTTGCAGAAGAAAGACTTTATGAAAATTTGGCATACTTTGGCAGTATGAACTTAAATAGGTCTCTATTTTCTTCACGTCTACTGTTTATTCTTGCTCTCACCACACGCTATTTACTGTGAAATGTGTCAACTTTATGCCAGAGCAGAACTCCAGCCTCTCTTCCCAGGTAAGCATCCAAATCAGCTCTCAAGAGCATCATGCTCCTTCTCACACCCAGCTCGGTCCCAGACCACCTGGAATGCCTTCCTTCACGGGGTTATTGTACCTTCAGCCACAGTGGAAGAACTTCCCTACCAGTATGGTCTGTGGGCTAGTGGCAAAAGCACTTTCAACAAAGGTGGCAGATGTGTACCCTGATCCTTTTTATTGGGCTCCGATTACTAATGTACTATATATGATACTTACCCATTTCCACTTTTAACTGTGAAATTCTGAGAGAGAGATCTTATGTGATCTTCATGCAGCACTTGGGAGGAGGTATTATAAATCCCATTTACTGATAAGCTGGTGTCTCTTCAGCTCTAAGTGCTATTTTCTCTGAATCCCTGAGAGCATGGTTATGTGGTCACTCCAGTATAAATCTATAATGCTTCATAAAGGGGAGTCCTACCCACCTTTGCACCCCTGTACGTTCCTGATTCCTTATAAAAGCATTGACTTGTTTCCTTTATATTAGTTTTCAGACAGATAATGTTCTTTTTCCTGTTTCAAAGGGTTGCTATGTGTATGCTAGAGGCAGGACACAGAAAGCAGCAAAAGACTGCTGGAGAGGAGAAGAAAAGACAAGAGTAATCTTTTCTGGCAGCAATGCAGACATCTGCTTGATTAAAGTAGTAGTAACAATGACCTAGGATAGCTTCTTATGCAGTGTAGGGAGTTTAGAACAAAGGCTAACCCAGCCTTCTGGATTAATAAGGCCAGACATTTACAGTCTGGTCAAGCTAAGGCGAAAGCTCCTTTTCTAGATTTCCCTTTCCTATGTCACGAGTACTAAATAACGTTGCTAGAATACATTGGTCTGAGCCTTTATCTGCCTTGTTATCCAAGAGATGTGACCTTTCCTAAACATTTTTGAAGTGCCCATCTTTAATGCTACTTGCTCAAAGCCAAATTTCCTGTGAATTTCAAACATGGAACAATTAAAAATAATGAGATTTAGTTTGACAAAAAAAAAGTAATCACTAAGAAAAAAAAAACAACCACCCAAAATTATGGTATGTTCCTACTGGAAAACAAATCTCCCAGATTTAGCCATTTTCCAGCAAAATAGATCTTAACTTCAGTGGGCCACATGCATGCAAACAAAAAGATCCCCCCGATAATCTATCATTCTTACCATGCTTGTCAAGGATTATTTTTCCTCCCGCTAGCTGCAACAGACACCTTGTGAGCCAGAATCTCTGGTCCAGTCTAGCCAAGTTATAAGCAAGCCTGATGGGTAGACTTGAGGTCGCTCTGAATGACATTTAAAGTCCCCAAGTGCTGCAAGTGCTCAGGATACAGGCCGGTCCTTGGATTAAAGAACAGCTGGCTGCTCTGACTGATGCCTGGCTTCCCACAGTCCTGAAATCCAAATGATAATCTGTTCTGGAAATAAGTAAAAAAAAGAAAGAAATAAAAAGGTGTGTTTTTTCAGAAGAGCTCTATGGTAAGTAATGGATTCTTCTGCAGCACAACTAAAATAAACTTTTCAATGCACACACCACGTCTATTTTTAGACAAGCACAAATGGAGCCAATAAAGTGATCTAACTGGCTAGCAATTTCTTTGAAATATTTTACCACGTATGTGAAAATACACTATGTTACATCACGTCAGGAGTCATCTTTGGTTTCTTTTTAATTAACTTATAATATTTTTCATGATGTTTAAGCTTCAGTGTGTGTGACTTCGATACAGCATTATAGAAATCACTGGAAATCAACTCTTTTTGTACCTACATACCCTTGTAGTTGTCCAGAGATGCAGCACTGGAGAAGTTAATTACACACATGCAACATTTAGAGGTTGATCCACAGGTATTTAAGAATTACAGAAAACTCCTAAGGCTATTTCAACCTCTTATTCTCCAACAGACATACAGACACACACATTTGCATCTGAAATCAGTATCACATACATGAGACCAAAGTCTTCCAAATTTAAAATAGTGACATTTAAATAAGTCACAAACCCAAATCAAGTATTAATGCCGATTGCTAGACCGTACCAGCATTTCAGAACAGATATAAATGTGGGAAATTTAACATACTTGCACTCATTCTCCTGTAGGCACAGCTGAGGAATGTTCTGATGATCTCGGCCACAGTCATATCAGGATAGCATTACGTACACATCTCAAGTGCAGAAGCAGTTAAGTTACACTTCAGACAATGGAGGCTTAGACATATAACTCACTGGACTGACGCATTCTTGTGGGTCGTCCACTCATTTAGTATCACATCAAATAAACGTGCATCTTTGGTCTCCCACTGAAATGCAACTGTTTTCCAAGAATACTGTTTTATCACCCAGAGTGATACACAAGCAGAACTTCCATGGCCATGAGACAGGGGTAATGAGACGAATGTTTTTTCCTGGAATTAGGGCTGGGATTGTGTTTTAATTGGTTGGACGTCCCTCCTGCTCCCACTTAAACACTATTATTTCATTTTTCTCTCTTTAGCTTTTCAGGCAGTGGTGTTCCCAGACCTCCTAAATGTTGAACAATAGTAAGTTTACAGTCACACTTATGAATCAAAGTTTTTGGGCTTGTACATTTATACCATTCCTTTCTGACCACCTGTGACCCATTGCAGAGGGTCTCATTAATAGTCCTATACCCAGGCTTCAGTGCTGTTATAATTTTCAAGATGCTTTCAGGTAATTTCAGGATGCTATCTCAGTGTTACAGTGCAGGACTGGGATTCAAGGTACCTAAGTGTTATTTTTCACTTCGTCATTGGTTAGCAGGAAAACAGTGGCCCCAGTCCTGCAGCCCCAATCCTACATGTTCTGCTATTTTGTTGTTGTTGTTTTTGTTGTTGTTTGGGGGGGCTTTTTTTGGTTGTTCAAAAAAAGCAAGGACAATCCTGCTGCTTTGAGATCTGCTACTGAAACTTATAAACACTAGTACTGACTGCAACTCAGAATTTAGTCTCACTACAATTGTGTGTGCCACAGTTATCATATTCTGTCAAGCAGGTAAACAATCCAGAAAACTTACATCATTGAGGAGATAAGATGGTATGGTACAATATAACACATCAGGTAAAATACAACTGTGATGGGGTAACCTCATCTACTGGCTGTACCTGATGATTTGTAGTAGCACTCTGAATAGGGAAGCCCAGTTTGTTAATCTTTTCCAATTAAGTGTATTTATGGATAACTAGTAAGTGGTCTTTTCCTAGATATCAGGTCTCTAGAAGCACAAACAAAGTAAATAGGTGTATTACAAATATTATTAATTCCTGTCCACACAGAAAGTATAAGTTTCAGTTCAGAAGACTAAAAGTCTAAAATGTCCTTTAATCTTTATGCACTTTTAATGTGCATATCTACACATAATCTCCTGGATTGCTTATAGCTTGCTTATAGCTACAATAGGTACTCTTCAGTGAATTTATTGTTTAGTTCTCCAGAGAAGGGTAGGAAGATAGGGCTGCAAATTTAGCATTTAAACGTTCAAAATTAAAGAAGATTGCTATAAAAAAGAAAAATCAGTTTCCTTATTAAGCATAGAACAATTCAGAACAACTGGTTTGAAAGTCCTTAAATCCACATTTCAGTTCCGGAAATATTAACAGAATAGGGATATAAAGAGGTCCAGACCTTACACTGAGTTAACAACTAGAGCTGTAAGCAAAACTCATGCCAACAGCAGCCAACATAAAGATAAAATTAAATAAAAAAATTGGGATCGAACCATTTCCACCCTATCAGATTTTCTTGACAGTCTGAAAAGTTAAATGAAAACCAAAATGAAAATAGAGTGTTGCTGCTTGACACAAGTTATGTTCAGCTTCAAATTAGCTACATTCAGCAACTAGCATCCCGTCATCCCAATTGGGCAAAACCTACTGCAACAACAACAACAAAATCTTCCAGAGAGTTCATTGTTAATTTTTCAGAATAGGTCTAAAAGTTGCAGTTTATGTATAGTGTTTGCTTACACTTCACATCTTTACCAGATATTGGCATTTAATTTTTAAAATTAAAACTAAATTTAGCTAGAAAACTTTACCAAGCCCTTAGTATTAGAGGGAAGTTAACTTTAGCAACAATAATCTCCCCTGTTGCAGGTTTTTTTTTTCCTTTACTGTTTTTCCTGTCTATAGTTTGAATTTTCTTCTTTGCAGAAACATAGCAAGGGCTGACATCCCATCTTTCCTCAGTCTTCTCTTCTTCAGACTAAACAATGCCAATTCTTTCCACCCTCCCTCATGCTCCCTTGAGACTGTTGCTCATTCTTTTTACTCCTTTCTGGATCATCTCCAGCATGTCTACACTTTTTCTTGAAATATGGTGCCCAAAATGGTACTCCTTGACACTCTCCAGTGTCAAGGAGAGGGGAAGAATTACTTTAACACACTTTGTGTAGAACATTTGTACTCTAGGATCACTTTATTTTGCTTAGATTTGTTAATACTTAGTAAGTGCAAGGAGCTGCTTTATTTAGTAAACAGAAAATTTGGAGAGAATCTTTCCTTGTGAAAGCTGAGTTCAGATCCGTGTCTTCAGGCCAGAAAGCTGTAAACATTTGTTTTACTTTATTACAGGGCATGACAGTAAACCAGAAGTTAGATGTGATTTACTGTACAAAATGGTTCCTTTATTATAGATGCTCAAGCAGGCACACGTTTTTTCACAGATGGATGCCAACTGTCCTATTTTGTATTTTATTAAAATAGCAACAAATATTAGCTAGCTTGCCAAACACAGGTAGAGAGGTGAATCCGAGAAGAGCCTTGCCCAAGAGCAACATCAGACCACTTCTCCTTTTTAGATACACATGCTGTTACAGAGTAGAGAGCCTTGCTATCTTTAGGTAGCTTTAATCTGAAACACTGTTTCACTAAAGACAATCGCACTGTTGTGACCTTGGCTTTCACGAATTCTAAATTCATATAGGTTCTAAGACCATATAGATAGCAAGTTGTTGTTTACTATTTATAATTGCTCTACCAAAATAATCTTAGTTCATGCTCTACAGAGAGTAATGTAAATAATTATTCAAATAATATTGAAAAACCCTACAAAATTTGAGGATAATTTCCCGGTGTGAGTGAAGATAGGAAGAATGTAGAACAGCAATAAAAAAATGTCCTAATTGTAGATAACTTACTCCTTATTCTTCCACAGATTTCTTACATGGCATGACTAAGTGACTTAACATCATGTGTCTGTGTCTTTCATGAACTATTTCAGAAAAACATTCTTATATCCCTTCCAAAGCAAACATGGGTTTTTTTCTGTTTATTGTTGGACAAATTTCTGTCCAACAATAGAGATCAAGAGACTTTGCCAGTTATCTTCATGTTAAAGTGAATTATACCCACTTTGATTTTGAGACAACACTAGCTTCATTGGTGCAATAACATTGTGCTCCTATGCTCCCATCAGTACTTTTAAACCAAATTGGTTTTAAAGAAGAAAAAAGAAAAAAAAAAATCCAATAAAAGCACACCAAATGGCAGTGCTTAGCTGAATCGATAAAAACCACAGATAAAACAACATCATGTTTGTACCAGTGCAACTTTTGTATACTCTTAGCTTCTTTTGTTAAACAACAGTTTAAAACACATAAAAGCTTTGAGTAACAGATAGGTTGTTGTAGTAAAAATTTTAAGAAAAACACGGATAAATTCTCACAGCTATGATTTGGCTGCCATTCTGGTATTTCCTCAGCAAAAATAACATGGAAGACTTCCCTTCTTTGCCCAAGCTCCCATTTTAATTTATTTATATATTAAAACATAGAAATTTCTTATCTGCTTACCTTCTTTTATCTGCTTTTTAAGCCACAAGTGACAAGCAGAGAGAGGGGATTTTGTGAATTTTCTCGAAAAGTTACAATACTCTGCAGTGGTAATTTCCCTGAACTGCATGATTGTTTGAGATGTCTTCAATACAGTCCACTGAAGATTTCTGTAGTTTCCTAGGCTATAGATTGTTTTCTAATCTTATTTACCCAACCTTGAAGTTAGCTCATTGACATCATCATTTGTCTTCAAGGCAAAAAGCACTACATATTGAACTCTAGAGCTACTAATTTCTGGTTTTATTCACTCTTTTCTTTCAAGTTGTAGATGTGCTTAGTAATGCTGCTATAACAGTAGCATAATAGCTTCAAATACACTTATTCCAGCTTTTCTCTACTATAGCAAAAAGTAAAACTTGAACTGTAGTCCCACTTCTATTTTCCCACATTAAATCATACAGCTACAAAAAGCACTAAGATACTAGATGCCTGGGAAAGTTCCATTTTACTCCTGTGGGCCAACACAGGTGTTTAAAAACACCAGGCCAACATGCTGAATTTGTTTCATGTTTGCTCAGTACCAAGTATATTGGATCTTTGACCTCTGGATAATATTTGGGCAACAGAAATAAATACTGGTAACTGTTCCGTGTTAAGTGTGACATGCAACATTTCAAGAACAAAAGACTTAAATAATTGTCATTGTTGTATTTGAAACACTTCATACTCGCACAGTTGAATACCACAGACCTAGAGACAATCACTGGAACTCACTCAGGATACTTCATAGATACAGGACTATTTGCTAACAGTTTCCGGGGGACACTCACTGAGAAAGCTTGTGGATTCTCAACATCTTTTTCTATGTTTTTATCTATATTTTTCTAACACAAAGTCTTCTTGCTGCAGCTTAAAACCATTGTTTGGTGGGGTTTTTTACGTCAATAGACCTAAGTGGTAATTTATTCCTTACTTTGTTGCTATCCTTCATGCACCTGAATAGAATGAGGGATAAGAGACCTTAGTCCTCAAGAGACATGGATAATCACCCAGGGCTGCAATTAAGACAGTCATTATCACCTGTGCCCACAAATCCACTTGCAGGTATGTAGTTTTAATGTGGACTTTGGTTAATTTTTTAAGATTTTTTTTTTTCATTTAACTATTTTCTGTTATATAACACACACCTGAATTTATACACGTGACAGTGTGCATTCAATAACACAGCACTAACAAAGTCAGAGCAGTCACAGTACCCACCTTGGGAAATCTCTTCCTAGAAGACAGCTGGTTGTGGTTGAGCATGTGTCAGTCACACAACAGAAGCCCTGTCTAGACACTCGGTACTGACAGGGACGATTGTAACGACCCCTAACTTTGAGTTTGCTAATCTGGGGCTACATTCATTTCCCCTGCAATTCCAGCAGCAGTACCATTTACAGGAATGGAAAAGGCAGAGGCTGCAGCTCATTGATCCTGAAACTCAGAAAATAAAGAGACTACTTGAGAATTAGAACAATGAGTAAGTCGAATTAGCAATCAACATGCAACACAATGCATTCTGGAACACATTTAACTTGTTCAAAATACAATTAATTTTATTTTGAACCTGAAAGTGCTTAAATCTAGTGCCAAAAAATACTGTCTCTCACAAATAGAAACCCTGGTTGTTCCATTTATATCTTTGTATCACTTAATCCTTGATGCCTCTGACAAAGGATGCTCCTTCATTATAACAGCAGATTTCCAAAAGATGATTAGTGTTTGGGCCTCTGCGTGTATGTCAAGCCACAAGATCATACTAGACTGCTGCAAAAAATAGTTTTAGGCATATTGAGTCCATCTGTCATTAAAATACACAGAAACATGACTAAACCTAGAGAAACTCAATGTATAAACCTAAGATAACGTGGGAAGTTCAGAGTGCTCTAAAGGTCTGACACAATCTTTCTGAAGTATTCTATTCATCCACAAGGGAAAAATTAGCATCAAATCCACAGACATCTGGTTTTCTGAAATTACAGCGGCCTTCCAGTATCTGAAGGGAACCTTCAGGAGAGCTGGAGAGGGACTCTTTGTCTGGAAGTGTAGTGATAGGACAAGGGGTAATGGTTTTAAATTGGAAGAGGGGAGGTTTAGATTAGATATTAGGAAGAAGTTCTATTTCTGTGAGGGTGGTGAGGCACTGGAACAGGTTGCCCAGAGAAGTTGTGGATGCCCCATCCCCGGAAGGGCTCAAGGCCAGGGTGGATGGGACTTTGAGCAACCTGCTCTAACGGGAGGTGTCCCTGCCCATGGCAGGGGGGTTGGAACTCAAATGATCTTTGAAGTCCCTTCTGACTCTAACCACTCTATGATTCTACGAAATTCTAGGTAGAACTTTCTGTTTTCTACCACATAAGTCTCTTCACAAGGGTGCTCTTCTTTGCTTTCTTTCACCTATTTCCCACCTATCTCATCCTTGGCTAGATAAGAGCAGAGCAAAAAATTAACCATGATACCATTGCAGGGATTGCATGCTTTGATATATTGAAATTACCACAACCTCCTCTTCCTTCCTGTGTCTTGAAAGTGCTCTAAAAATTCAGAGGGAAACGTACTGAGTTGCTGGTGATAAGGTGGCCTGATTACAAAGACTGAAGATGACAGTTTTAAAGGAGGAGCAAAACCCCTGTCACCATCTGCCATCTTATGGTTTGAGAGTATAAAACATTAAAAAAAAAAAAGCTTCTGTAAGAAATGTGGTCCTTGTACACTGGTTTGGTGTTCAGGGAGGTGGGAGTGTGTATAAAAAAAAAAAAAACAAACTGTACTTCACTTCTCAACACACTCTTTTGGCATACAGCTCTGATTGTCCCTGAAAAGTAGAAGATATGGTCATATATTTATTTATTTATTTTTCTAACCCTACCCTGGCTTTGTCTGTTACTATACTGAAATTCATGCAGATGTTACTTAGTTGCAATGTACACTAGTGGATGTAGATGTACTTAACTGCAACGCAAGAATTCACGAATCTGGAACATTCTCTCACTGGCACATTTCTGAAAAGAAACCTGAAAACGCCTGTTCTTTACATTCCAGTTTAATATAAGCCTCTCTCTGTATTAAGAGCGGAAGTTGCAATAGTCCCAACCAAGACCAAGTTCTGCTCTCAGATCTACCAGAAGTTTGTCAGAAAGTGGTAACAGAGAAGACAAGTAAGTTCTGCTTCCTGTGAGCACACATCTCTCAGTGTTAAGTTATGGGTGATATCATTTCAGGACTCTGGCATTGGCAAAATGTGGATGCCAGACACAGGAAACCAGTGAAAATAAGACAAACCACAGAAGCTTCCAAAATTGTATCATTTTTATAGCTTAGTGAGACAATGGATGGTCTCCCTGTGACTGACCTCCATGATCTAGATTTTTAAGCCAATACAAATATTAGCTTATGTTTTTAAGTATCTGAACATTCATATAATTTTAGACACAGGACAATCCAGCTTAGTTTTGATCAGGTTTTTAGACAGAAGAGCAGTTGTTCGCCTTTTTTTTTTTTTAATACTGATTACCTTGTAAAAAAGAAAATTTAGATCTAACTAAAAATTTTTTTTAATGTCTATTGTAACTCATATGAACATTGAAGGTCATTGTATTTGCTAGTAAAATTGTTTTTCTCTAAAAAAAAAAAAGATGCTAGCAATATAAACATGGCTGCTAATTGACCTCAAAACATCCACATTGACATACATTTACTGAATGCCTTTAATGAAAAATTACCTGATAAAAGAATATTTGTCAATTATTCTATGTAAAACTTTTTCTATTTGTGTCACACGAATGGTTTTCTGTGACGTGCAGTTTTCCCAGTTTAATCATAAATTCTAAACAACAGAATAACAAACAAGACAGTTATGGTCTGAATTTTTAGTAACATTACCTTCTGTACTAAAATGTAATATTTTTAACCCAGTATTGCTAGCCTCTATATAGCAACAACTTTTTCAGCAGTTCCAGGTGTGATAACACAACCAGCTAACCAAATTGAGAAGTTGGTACTGCATTATTGATTCTCAGAATCTTCCCAAACCAGCACACTGCAGCTCTGCTCTAAATATGATGTAGTTTGGGTTTGTTTTTTTTTTTTACCTTAACTATAAAGAATCACAGTCATTAATTCAGTGATCACCACACAATAAATGTATGTGCAATCTCCAGCTGAATGAATTGCATGGAATCAATACTGGAAGACACTGAACCTCCCTAAGATGCCAGTTCTTGGCTTTCCCGAGTAGCAGTATTCTAAATTCTTTATGTTTGAGTACTTGCATGAAGAAGTGAACAGAGAATTTAGTGTCAGTCCAGGTACAACAGAGCACTCTCCCCTGTCTGTCACTTGGCTTTCCTACATAACCAGCATTATGTTGGTACAAACACTGCCATTAGTCAAGCATTTAAGCAAGTCCTTAACTATTGTAAAAATACAATTGTATCTAAAGGCACCATATATCAGGTTTTTTCCTTTAAAGAAAAGAATAAAGAGTTTAGTACAAGTGGACTTTCAACTCATGAGCTGATGAGGAGGAAAAAAAAAGTGAAAGCAGCACATCATCCTTGTACTGAGACTTGCAGAAAACCATAACAGGTCTTTCTGAGTCATGGGAATCTCCATTAATCGACCACAATGAATTGCCTTTTGTGTTCCACCATACCCTATATGAATTTAGGTGCGTTAATTCTCTTTGTATGTGTTAACATATCTCTCAGCAGCATATAATCATGCCACTAAATTTGTAACTTGGTGTTAGTCTTGAACTGATAATCTGAGTTGCACGATCATATTTTTGTAAATTTTGTAGGTCTTTATCCTAAACCTTGCAGCTTCTCTGAGCTAGATACATCAGAAAAATCATGTTGACAAGGACAATTTCAGTCCTGCTTTTTACATTAGTTCAATTGCTTGTAGTATAAACAAGCATAATTCACCTACCAGCATAACACTTTATTGCAGTTCAAAACTGGGTCACTTTTGGAAGACAAATTTAGACTCCATATTATAAAGTTATAAACAAGTAATTAAGTAATCAGGCTAGGATTTAGAATATATCTCAAACCCTTTGTTTGGGCCTCTGGACACAAACACACTTCAAATCTCTGAAGACTTATCCTTAAACAGTATGGCTAGAAAGTTTCTTATTCTTATTACGCAAACTGCAAAGCAAAGCATGGGAAATAAGGTTTGCCCAAGGTGGCAGCACTGGCAGAACATGGTAGCAGTAAACCAGGAATTTCAATGGACACAAGTATCAAATATGCTGGTATACAAAACTGTTCAAATTTATCCATCTTGAAGAGAAGCAGTAAGCAACTGCAGTGAACATGAAAAAATGTCCTAGGCCAATGCTATTCTTTTTAGATTTGTTAACTATGAAATATCGTTAAGATGTCATTTATTTTCTGCTTACTTGCAATTCTCTCACTTCAGAGTATAAGGAAAAAAAAGCTTTGCCATATTTCCTCTAAAAATAAGATTAAAAAAGGAGTCTTTCAAATACAGGGAGCAGGAAGGGTAATTATTTCTTAAAAATATACTAGCAAATGCACTGCAGGAATTAAAAAAAATATTATCTGAATTTTTAAGTTTCCAGGAAGTAGTCTTATTAGCCTTAAGTTTAAAAGCAAAATAGCACATCACATTTGAATTTTGAAATACAATCTAACTTTTTGGTTTCCACTCATTTGACAGATTTTAAAATTTCTGTTTGGAGAGTGCTAATTAGTAAGAATATAGTAAAAAAACTTCCTTCCTTAAATGTTTGAGATTTTAGTTTAAAATTAGAAAGTAAGAAAATTCTCTGCTGTTCAAAACCAAAACTCTAGTGGTCTGTGTAAAACAGGTTCATTAATCTCATTTGTAACCAGCTCTGAATTAGCATAGATATGTTTAGTGTGGAAGCAAGGGGCAAGGCAAGCTGCATAGCTGTGGGTTTGTTTTATTACTACCAACATAAGTAGTTTATTTAAGAAACAAGTGTCAATCAATTAAAACAAACAAACAAAAACCTCCCATGAAATATTGCATTATCTAAGCCATGTTTCTTTCCTCTTTTACTACAGAGGTACTGACACCTTTTGGCAAGTGAGTGAGGTGACAAGACAAGAGCTTCTGATCCACTTCCAGTTGTTAAGAATTGCCAAAAATAAAATTGCTGAGTACTAACAGAAGTCATTAATGAGGAAAGATAACAATAATTTCAGAAATATCAATAATAAAATTAAATCCAATTAGAATTTTACATCAGTTAAAAGCAAGATTCTTGCCTGGAGCATAAGAGTCTGGGGAGAATGAGAGTATTGGAACAGAAATGAATCCTTCACACAAGGCAAGTCTTCCTGACAAGCATTTTTCTCTTACTAACCTAATCTTTCCTACAGTCTCCTGTATGAAGGAATAAAATGTCTAGTCCCACTTTCCACAGAGAACTGGAGATCAACAGTACTCTCAGGTGGTACATTTTGGGATGCATAGCCTTAATTCAACAATGAAAACGTGGAAGGTCTACTCCAAACACGGCAGTCTCTCAGGCACAGAACATCATTCTTCAGTCTCAAGTGAAGGTGAAAATTTTTAAGAAGCGATAACAGATCATCAAAAAAATTATAATAGAAATAATTTAGATGCAGCAAACATGTAAAGCATCATATTTGAAATAGATAGAATGGTATATTTTATTGTATTACACAGGTTACGCAGGGCACAGTAGGGTCATCCCAATCTGCTTCTCATAGAAGTCATTAGTTGTACCTGAAATTAATTTATGTTCTTCTAAAATCTGACAAAATTCACTCCGTGCATAGAATACATCCTCTTTGTATCTGAAGAACGTGTAAACAGTTTGAGACATGCCTCAAGCAGGAAATTCGTGTGTCTACTGGAATATTCTTGACTTCAGAAGACCATTTTGTAGGATTTGTAATATTAAAGAAAATACCTGCTTAATACCTGTCCTGCAGCAGGATCAGAGGAATTTCCCCTGTCCTTAATACTTCACTGTGCAAACTCAAACTCGTCAGGAGAGGCAGCTCTTTCTCAAGTCTATCTTTCATTCAAAGCAATTACCACATCAACCAAAAAGAAGGGCCTAAAATCTCTGAATACTTCAAAAAGTTACTTTTCTACCCGAGCTTGAAGGAGACAAGTTTTAAAAGCATATAGAGATACGTAGACACATGTACTTTTGTCCAGCATGGTTACCTCCTGCTGTAACTGTTCTCTACCTCTTCTGATTTCCAATACCCCTTCAATTCTGATCCCTGTAACAGTTGTTTTATTAACTCTCCCTGCTGTTTTCCCTTTCTAAGCTAAATTCTGTTACACCATTTTTCCTCACCTCTTCCTTCTCATCTTTAAGTTTTCATCATCTAGTGATACTTTTTTTGCATGCAGAATTCATTCTATTTCTGGCACAGTGCAGACACAATCTCTGCTGAGTCACAGTTTCTCCATCTTGTATTTCCTGCCTGCTCTGTGCATGCAAATGTCTCTATGCTATAATGGTGTATCCTGTGGATATGGATGCTGGTGTGATTTACCATATACCACTGAAAAAGTATATAAAGACCTCATCAGACTCAGTGCCTCATCACCTAGATCCCTTTCTCATATTCTTGATATAATTTGCTTTTGCCATCCATAACTCCTAAGACAGGTCATCAGCATTTTACAAGAGAGGCTATATTTCTGATAGATTTAAATACCCTCAAAGAAAAATTATGTCCTCCAGCAAAAAACTGTAATTCAACAGTAGCTTATCCTATAACTGAACAGCATTTTTGAGCTAAAAGATCCAGGAATCCGTTTCAGTCTTGCCTTCCCTCCCCAAACCTCCTGTCTCCTGTCCTTTGCTATCAGGTTAAAGCTCTACCTGACTCTGCCCCTGAAACTACATTGCCTGGTTTCTGCATTACCTACTCAGATGGGATATTCAGAGATCCTGTTGTTTCACTGTCAAACTCAAAGGTACGGAATAACATGAGAAAACCATAGAAGCAATGAGTTTATTAATTCTAGACTGATACAACCAAATGTTGGGCTGCTGCAGCCAATTTCGGGCCTGTTATCAATATAATATTATGTCTACTTTTCAAAAAGGGATTCGCCCCTTTTTCTTCCCTCCTACATTGATAATTTTAATTTGGTACCATATCATTCCTAGACCAAGACCTGTTGTTAAAGCAATCCACTGGTAGTTATTCTTTGATGCCAGTAATAAAAGGGAAGAATTGTCTCTTAGCTTCACTGTCTCAGATCTATAACCTTTTTTATCAACAAAATGAATACAGTAATTGATACACAAAATCTGAATACTCTGAGCTTTTAGTACTTCACAAATTAACAGTGTGTCAATAATATATGAAAAATGATGCAGTATTGTAAATCTTATTAAAGTACTATTTAAATCTAACAGCTTTTACAACTTGCTTGAAAAGCTCAGTTGTCTTTCAATATCCTTCAGTCCTACAAAAATTACTTTAACTACCGTATCAATTTGTGTGAGGGAATGTGGTTAATACCAACTGTTGTAATTGGAACAAAAAGACTTAAGCAGAAAGACTCAGCTGAATTTGGAAAAGTCACTTACCTGCAGTTTCAAAACCATTACATGATTTGGATGATTGCAGGCTCTCATATTAATTCTGTGATACTGGATATTTGCAATTTACATGACCTTTCTGCTGAAGGAATGGCTAGTCGGCACTTTCAGAAGCGAAGCTTGATTAGACCACCATTAATAAATTTAGCTTTTCTGGGCCAGAGTTACCCTTTTAACAGGATATAGCAATGCTATACACTTTGTAAGAATACTTTGAAGTCCTGCTGATAAAATTAGAGAATGTTAGTTAAAGAAAATAAAGAACTAAAAAGAATATTAGCTTTAAAAACAAACAACAAAGACTTATTGCTCCAAGTTGCCATCTACTTCAGTTTTCTCCTACTCAGTTCATGTTTCCCAACCACCCTCATATCCTCCAACTTTCAGATGCCTGCGTTTTAAAACTACTAAGATCTCCCTCCATTTCTCCAAGTTGTTTTTAATATTCACTGGGGCATGTTTTATTGCATCTTCCCCCCCAACCCATCATGACCTGTAAAAATTTCATAGAATGGTTTGTGTTGGAAGGGACATCAAATTCCAACCGCCTTGCTATGGACAGGGACATCTCCCACTAGACCAGATTGCTCAAAACCCCATCCAGTCTGGCCAGGAATGGGGCATCCACGACTTCTCTATGCAAGCTGTTCCAGTGCCTAATATCTAGTCTAAATCTTCCCTCTTTCAGTTTAAAACCATTACCCTTCATCCTATCGCTACATTCCCTGACAAAGAATCCCTCTCCATCTTTCCTGTATCCCCTTCTTTAAGTACCAGAAGGCTAATATATCTCCTATTTTAATACTGAACAATTTTTACTATGGAATTATTACCCTACCCAGAGTAAATTTTAACTCAAAGTCTCGCACAAATTAATTTGCATGTGTTATAATATTTTTCATAAAACAAACAGCAAATAAAGAAGTCCACACTTGACTATTACTTACATGCTATTACATGCTTGCATGTATTTATTCCATTACCTGTAACCATATAAAGCCTCTACTAGGCACTTTCTGGAAAGAATCCCCTATACGTCAGAACCCAAGACCCTCCAAAACACAAACCAGAAATGATACAGAATTATTTTTAAGACATCTACTATAAGATCATACAACACAATGAACTACTTTTGCATGAATAATCCCTCAAATATGTATCATTGAAATTGCCCTCCAGCAAGCTATTACATGCGCTATGCCTTTTAAGGCATCAATTATATTTTTACTCTTCTGTCCATACAGTAGTATACAGAAAAAAACCACAGGGCACGCATTTGTGATAAAATAGTATAAATATGGATGTAAAACATTTGCTTTATTCCCTTTGATTCTCTCTTTAAGCTAAAGTGCTGGTATTTTTAACAAATGAACTATAATAATGGGTAAGGCAGTATTCGCCGTCAAGTTAGAAGAGGCAGCACTTTCACACATAGCTTGCATGTAGGATGTCCTATCCTCCATTAGAATTACCTGTCCCTTAAATGTACAAAACCAAATATTTTGTCTCTTCCAATGATCCACTAAAGTAGGAACAAGTGGTTCTTTGACTGAAGAGGCAGGCAAGGATGGACTGTAGAAACTAACATTGCAACTCCCACACTAGTAAATAAGCAACAGAGGAAAACAAATTATTTTTATCGCTTTCCTTCAAGAAACTCATTCTGTTCATTAATATATTTATAGCAACACAAAAATTGATTCTAGGCATCAGTTCTGATTGGAAACACAGAAACATTTACCCCTGGTCTTTATTTGTAACATCATACCAGAGATAAAAATTCTCATTGATGGTAACTGATAAAACACCTGCTTTTCAGCAGTAGGGATTTTTCTAGTGGTCCACATGACAGGAAACCTGTCCTAGAGCGCCATAGCTTCAATTCCTTACATCTCATACCTTCAACTCAAATGTAGAAATAAGAGAGCAGCTCCCACAAACATACACATAACCTATCCTGGCTGATTAAATGATACAGCAGCTGCTCACAAGTCACATTAGTTTCAGAGATGCAAATTCTTTTAAGGAGAAATAGATTGCAATAAAAAAAAAAAAAACAAACCCACAACCTGCCTCTCTAAGGTCAATTTCAAACTTTAAATTTTTGCAAAGAAGTTCAAAGGTGCAGGGAAAGTATTCATCTCAGGAATGAAAAGGATATATTTCAGTGATTAAGATATTCTTTTGTACCTTCCTCTGCTGCAGACATTATTCTTTCCAAGAAAAAAGAAAAAAATGTAGATGTATCTTTACATTGACTAAAATCCTGATTTAGTCAATCCGCTATATTACTTTATGATAATTCAGTTATCCAAAACAAGGACCCACAGTCTCTTGGGATTCTTTCCCTTCAACTTAATGACTGTTGAATACTGAAACTTGGTTTGTTGTGAGGACAATGCTTTTTTGTAACTCTTAGCTATGAGGACTGATTTTGTGTCTGTTGTCAGATAAAATTACAAAACTACATGGAAAGACAGCTAAAATAGAGGAATGTGCTATATTTCTTATGAGACCATCCTTCTAATGTGAGAATTTGGGGATGAAAAACATTCCTTTCTGTAGTCCCCAAGTTAATCCCATGAATGTATCGAATAGAAAGCCAACTGTTGAGAGAGCAGATCTTACCTTACAGGGCAATAAAATAGAGTGCTGGAATTATAGCGAATGCTGTTATGAACATTGAACAAGAGTTTTACTCCTGTCTCGGGGCCAGATTAAGCTCCGGAGGAAAGAAGGAAGAAGAAAAAAAGTGATCTACTATTAAAAATTAAATTACTAACTCATTCTGCTGCTGTTGTGCAAAGACAAAGCCATAGTTGTCATAGGTCACACTGGAATCCAAGTTTCTACATAAAACGCCCAGAAGCAGCTGAAAAAGGTTTAGAAAAAAGTTTAGCATGGGATTTTGAATAAGAGAACAGAGGCATCTGAAGGATTTTATTCCAGTCAGTACAGGACTGTATCTGTTAATCCACATTTTTATAAAAAAGATGACAAATCACTAGTCAGACTAAAATATATAGCTGGTTTTCAAAGCATCTTCTTTACATTGATAAAATTTCCAGAAAGTAAATTTTGACAATGATTAAAAATGCATCCTATTCTGCACAGCATACAGTTCATTGGAATATAGCCCTCTGAACACGACTACGTTCCAGATGATTAAAGATTTCATCTTCTGTTTCTGGAGTGAGCTGTATATTATCTTTGATTGGAGATAACGGATCTGACTTTTTACATGAAGGAAGTTTTTCATACTCTCTGCATAAAAAAAGACAAAACAAAACCCAAGAATGTTATGATATTATATTTCTAACAGCAAGAGCGCAAGAATACACAGCTTAAAACAAAGCAAGATTCCTCATCTATCCACCCTGTTATCTATGAGTGAATCAAAAATAAATATTTGCAATGTAATTTCAATTTCACTACAACTAAATAACTTCACTGAAAGTGATTTCAACTGCTCCAGTATTCTATGACAGAATGATAGCTATTAGATTTTTATCTGAAAGACTGTATGTACACCATCTTACTCTGGCTTGTACGTGCTTCCTTAACATTTATGTGTTCTGAATAACTATACTTTCATATATTTCCTTCAGATCTTGAGACTCGGACAGAACAGATTAGTGTTGTGCATGATTTACTTGCCACAAGGGAATAGAATTCTTAAAACAAAGTTAGTTTAGAAACATTTTAAAACCTGAACAAACAATAAACAGGAGTCATGGCAGCGAGAAAATCCTTTTTAAGAAAAGAACCCCCTAGAAGCTAATAAACAAGTACTTTATTTACACAGAGTTAAGTACTACATACAAAAATATATATCCCTGGTATATAACCAGAAGCTACAGACCTACCAAAACTGGACAGATAAAATGCGGATGTTGGGAGCTAAGTTTTGAAACCATCAGCAGAGAAAAGGAACAGAGTGCCAACTAGGCTCACTCTGTTGTATCTGCCTCTATTCAATACATCAAAACACATGAATTTTCTCCCTGTGAACAACACTGGTCAGTCATTCCCAATTAGAGATCGAGCAATATGTACACAAACACTTTTGCTTCCTCTTTGAAAACAATTCTTAACCCACATCAAGACAAAAAGTGAGATTTCTAAAAGTTTTAATACTTCAAGTAATATTTTTTTAAACAGAAGTCAGTTATATGCTTATAATAGACTACCATTAAGGCTAAATATAAAAATATATTTGTCTGATTGAATGTATGCTCATCAGTTTCAGATTTACTACTCAGAGCAAAAAGAATGCTTTTGTTTTAACCAAATTTGGTTCCAGGTTAAGAATAACAATTTTATTTAAGTAGTACTTATTTATTCAAACTTGAGATTGCCACTTGGAGCTTTGCCATCAGGAGTTTTACTGAGCACATGGAAATAGTGTAAGCAAGAACACCTACACTTTTCATTTTTTGTTTTTTAAACAATCGTTTTCCTTCATACCTTGAAGGTATTTGAGAAACTTCATTAGCCAAGTCATCTGCATAATGGCAAATGACAGCATTTTATAGCGTGCAGAAGTATCTCTTGTAACCAGATACTTCAGCTAACAGAAATATTCCATCAGTTATCACATCAAGCAGAACTCTTCTGGTAGTCAGCTATCCCAAGATGCAAGAGACACAAAGCTGAATAGCAATAACTTCGTTTTCATTTAAGTTTGGTGACTTTTATGCGGCTATGCATTTAGACTAAGAAATGCCTTTTAGTATTTGATGCAAAACTATGGTAACAATTTTTGTATAAGTTATGTTAAACAAAATGTACTACTTCAATACATGAATTTTAGCTAAGAGCTTTTCCTGGTTAGAATGGAAGAAGTAATTAGAAGAGCGTATTTACCATAAAACACACTTCAGGGTTTTACCAAGCACAGGAAATTAAAAATTGTATGTAGGAAATATCAGTTTTAAGCTATTATTTATATGGAATTATGTGGAAGGGATATGTCGAGTCTGCTTTGAAAGCTGTTTCTTTGGGGGGGAGGGAAAGTATATAGGATGTTAACTAGAAGGTTAAATGAACATACCTTTTAAATTGAAAGTTTTTCCGGAGCTCGCTAATGGTAGCTTGCAGTCCCAGCTTATTTTCAGCATCACAGTCATTTCTCTTTTGCACAGGTGACAGTCTCCTGCTTAATCCACTCGCTTTAGCTGGTATCAATGGCTTGATCTTTGTTACAATACGCGACCCTATAGAACTGGATTTATGTAAACCAGGAACCTGGAACATTTTAATATTATAGCACAAATAGTTAAATTACAACCTTTAAGCAACAGATATTATGCTGCAAAACTTGTAATAAAAGAAATAAAGTGCTTCATATTCCGTTGAGATAATGCAATCTGAATTGCCACAACTAGGGCTATTTATAAGGCTTCTATAACCTAAAGAGGCACATCAAACACATTAGACATAATGCAGCTCAAAGACCTGGTAAAGCATCTTCCAAAGGTCATTGTATTTTATGAGGTTGCAAATACATATTTCTTTGGAATGCAGTTTTCAAAGTCTACCAAATATTTATTTCCTCATGCGTTTATACAGGAGGACAACAGAGCTTCTTCAATGTCAGCTTTCAGAATTTTAAAAGAAGCTACTCTGGTATCACTCTGTGACACATGAGTGCTTTTCACAAGATCTAAGCAGAGCACAGATATTAGGACAATTGCTGCAAGGATCATTAGGGCTCTAGTTGGACCCTCTTACATAGTTTCTGTACTTGTAACTCAGATCAGCCACGCTTCACCAGAATCTCTCTCAAATGCACCTAGTCCTAAGTTTAAACACATCAACTAAGAGAAAAATATGTGGGTTCACTATATCATTTATTCTAGATATTCACCACCCCATTATTAAAAAACAAACAAACAAAAAACCACATGCACCTAGTTTTCCAATTCCCTTTTCAGTTTCCAAACTCTGAATCTGTTCTTTTCATGTTTACCAGTACACGGAACTCATTTTGACATGGCCTAATGACTATAATTTTGTCAGTGTGAATTTCACATTTCACATTCTAATCCCTGTATTTCTGATGTTTTTCTGGGGCAAATATCAGGTTAACCGAAAGCTACTCAGACTACTGTTACTATGCTTTCTAACACTGATACAATATTGTTGATTATATTTGTGTTCTTGAACTTCATGCAATGAGTAATGAGTATATTTTAACAACATAAGAAACAGGCTAAAGATGAATCTGCAGGGTTTTTTTTTTCCTGTGAGTAGCTTGCCACTCTTCATAAATTATAAGCTATAGCTAGTGCTATCTATTTAATCACTGTTGACCCATTTATTACCATATGAGCGTACTCATGGCACAATAATTAAATATATGTAATGCACTTCTAGGCAAAGTTAAAAAAAGGCCACAAGTAGCTTATTTGTGTTTTCCATCATTTGCTTTTGTCTTACATACACATATTGTTTTCCCCAATTTTTTTGAAATTAGCCATTTGGAAGCACTAGAATATTTTACTCTTTTACTTCATTGTGGAATATGAACTACTTACAATTACCACCTTATAAGTGATCACTCACTTACAGCCTGCAATTTTAGCTTTTATCTGTCATTAAAAGGACCAAAACGTAATTATCAAATTACAGTACCTGCAGAAGAAATATCCTGTTCCCTAAATACAGAACTCATTATTCTCTTGGGTATATTTTGATGTACTTAAACAAGGGAAATCTTTGCTTGTGTTAACACTTGCAGTAAGCAATCCTAAGGGAAAATTGAGCCAAAAGTGTTTCTCCTTCTGTTTATCTCCCTTTCTTCAATTCCAGTTCCTTGTTCCAATGGTCTCATTAGTGCTATGACTCACACAAGCCTGAGAGTGTGAGTGATATATAATATAATTGACGTTTTAGTTTTTGTCAAGTTAGATCAGAAAACTGACCCAGCTGAAAACTAACTCATTGTAAGTTATAAACACAAAGGAAGCAGAGGGAATACACGGCAATCGAAATAAGCAAGGGAAATACTCCTACTAGTGGATTGCTTTAAACTAACCCTACTGTCCTCGTGGATTTTTAACAGATTCCTATAGTCTGAAGAGCTCCAAGCATCCTGAATTTTTTTTAAATATATGATTCCATATTGCACATTCCCCAGTAATTACTTTCTCCCAATGTACCTTTAAGCTGAACATAAAGCAAAACATATTAAATACATTCTTAAAAACAAAGTAACAAAATTCTAGACCACAGGATGGCTTCATTTCATTGGTCAGTCTTGTTGAGAAGTGGTCAAAATGTTAATCTAATGAAAAAGAATCAGTTTTGTTTTGGAACACCTAGAGACAAAGATGTAAATCCTGCTTAACAGTCATTACTAACAATAACCACAGGATGTCACTATTATACAAACCACACACTATATTCTAGTAGTGGGTATTCTAGTTTGACAAAGCCTTAAGGAGTTAGACCACTTCTAACTGTTAAGATGCTAGAAGTTTCATAAACTAGACAAACTGGCTAAAGCTCTTAGGAGTGTCAAAGATATGGGGCATAAGTTTATTCCTAGACATCTAAGAAGCTACATAGAAGTGAAATTGCAGGAGCCCAACCAATAAGAAAAGTAACTGAAATGCAAGCTCTGACAGAAAATTAACTGTCCTTCTATATTGATTTGTTAACATCTAACAAGGTTTTTAACTAAAGCAATTAAACAAGAAAGGCTGACTTAAATTACAAAATCTAGAGAAGTTTTAACACACTTTTTCTATCAAAGAGGAAGAAGACTGCTAAACTAGCAGATTTATTGAGACAAGCAATGAAATGAGGTTGCATCCTGTAACTGTATCTGGATTATGAACAAACTGCAATTTGCATCATAAAACCTGTGCATTTAGCACGCCTGAGGAAAGTTAAGAAGGGGTGTTTGCCTTAGCTTGGCTTCTTATTTTTTACCAAAGTGTTTAAAATCCCCAAACAAGTTGCAACTATGATACCATTCCTGGTACCACCAGGTAACCAGGTGTCCTGGTTATATTTCATCTCAGCTCTGATATAGATGAATGAGAATATAGTTTTCTCTTGCCAAGATGCATATCGCTTAAGATTCTTTCATTGAGTTCTAGAATGAATTAGCAGGCAAAAATTGATTCTTGGTGTTTAGTACAGCTCACAGTGAAGTTAAAAGAATTCTTACCTTGGTCTTTATGTTCTTATCTTTCCTGTCAGTCTGAACAGCAGAAAATACTGGAGACTGAGTACACTGATCATCAGCCAGTTTTGAACTGGAGTCAAATGCCTTCATCAAGAGAAAATTAATTTGGTTTTAATATAGTTTGGTTGTGTTTTTTTTCCCTCTACACAATGGTGACACACATACTTTCTGAAATGACTTTTTCAGGCACTAACAGAAGCAGAGAACAAAAGCTGGCCTACCAGGTATTTTTTGAACCACTACAGTGAAAGTAGTGGAAAGACTGAAAACAAACTAAATCCAGACTTGATTTAAGTCAATCCATTCTACACAACTATACTAAACATTGACAAGTTTTGTTAGCACTAGCTACATAACCTGTAGGGTATCATTTTAAAGAGGAGGTTCTGCTGCATAATTTCTTTTACAATTTAAAGTGAAAGTAAATGCTGAAGTAACACCTAATTTTCTTACTTCTGCATTTGAACCGTTGTTGGACACTTGCAGTATATCTGAAGACGCCAAACTGCATTCTGCTGGCTCACAAGACCTTTGAGAATGTGATGACTGTTCCAGTTCTGTTAAGGGGGAGGATTCCTCCTCCAATTCATCACATTCTGTCCCATTCTCTGTTCGTATTCCATTAACTTGATCTTCCTGGGATACCACACGGTCACTTCTTTGTTGATGGAACTGCTGTGAAAATACAGTACGAGACTGACTGGAATTTCCCAAATTATTTACAAGGCTGCTAAACCACTGGAAGCAACTTTTCTGTATTTCTCCAGGAGGTGTAAAGACAGTTCTTGTTGATTTTTCTGTTTCTGACAAGAGAGAAACATCTTCTGCTACATGTTCTACTTCCTGTTTCTGGCAATCTTGTTCAGTATCTTGAGTTAGACCACTATCATCCTCCTTTGCTCTGTCATCAAACATAATTGCATCATTGCAGAAAAACCTAAAAAAGTAAAAAAAAAAAAAAAAGATTATGAAAGCAAGGGAGAAGACAAAATACTCACATACAGTAACTGTCTCCAAAATCCAACAGTTGTCTCTATATTTTTGCAGTGCAATCAGACAAATTATTTTGACAATGGGCAAAATCTTAGTGCCTCAGGCATTTAACAGATAAACTGGAAAAAAGAAGCATGTGTAAACATGTCACTCATTGACTAAAATACTAATAACATACTTCATCTGAAGAGGACAAGCATCTAGGAATTCTATAAAATTTAAGAGTATATTTATTAACTATCATAAAGTTGAACAGTAGTGAAACACACTTCAGCACCTTTTATCAAAGAAACTATAATCTATCCAGGTCTTTTCCATGCTGTAGCAGCAGCTCCTAAAGTACAAGTCATAGATTTTCAAAAAATAGAGCACTGCTTTAGAGACAAATGTACCATCACTGAGAAGTCTCATTTTTTGGTGCAACATAACAAAACTCTCAGCTTCGGAAGGTGTGTGTTAAAGCTTGAGAACATCAGTATTAAGATTGGTTTGTAAAATGATACTGCTTAAAAATATCCAAATTATTTAAGATAAAAATTACACAATAAGAGACATAATTGTGACAATACTTTGTAAAACCAATTCAAGTTAGTGTGGCCAAGTGTGACCAAAGAAGCCAGCTAATTAATAAAAAAGCCAACCAAACAAACCAACCCAAAGTCCCTCTTCTCAAAGTGTCAGTGCAGAGATCAAGAGCATCAACTGAATGGGATGAGATAAGAATAGCTCTTTGTCATACAGTATGACCATTTTTGGCTTGACTAAAACATAAAAAACCCTTGTCAATATAAGCCAACATATGAGCATCTGCTTACATATTTAGCACAAAGCAACTACTTTTAAGAGAGCTCATATGATCTTTATCTGGAAGAGAAATACAGTCAAATCCTAATTAATTTTGATACTCATAGGATAGACTGTATTGAATAGTCCCAATGTCTGCAGTAAAAAAATTGACATTACTTATCTCACACATAGATAGAATGTTGAGCAAAAAAGGTTCTCCATCTCCATTCAGGATTACAGGTGCATTAATACCACTGCATAAAATAGTCCAAGGTAGCATTTTTCTTATTTTTGGTATTCAGGTTATTTTAGCAACCAAGACAACAAATAACATTTTGCTACTTATTAAAGTGTATGACGCAAGCATACCTGCTTCTTGTTCCTGGAACAATTACAGCATCCTTCTCTTTGTTTTTCCTTTGTAGAAAGGAAGCAAATTTATTTCTAACTCTAGGCAGAGAGTTAGAGCTTTCTTGAGTGACAGAAGTCCCTGAAGAATCAAGGCCTTGTATTGCTGAGACACTCTTTTGTGCTTGACCATCACCATCACTTTCCTTCTTGAATTTTTTTGTTTTTGAAAACGAATATTGGTTCAACAGATCTCCATCTGAGATTTCTTCTGAATCTAAAGACAATATGAGCATCACTATAGTAATCAATTATGAGAGAACTGAGCATTACGTATCTACTCTCACAGGTTTAAAACTATTAGCAAGGTCTGGAAAATTTACAGTTTGGAAGTCTTTAGCACAGTTTTCTAGCATATAGCCTTAAAAGCAGCTTTCTATTAAAAGGCAGATGGAGTGAATGCACAACAGCTGAAATGAAACATGATGAAGTTGTCTGGTTTTTCTGTTTGTTTGTTTTTACTAGCTTTGTTTTCAAAGTGTATTTGACTTAAAGACATGTTGCTAAAACTAACTACAAATCTTGATAAACTCCCAAGGCAGAGCTGTTGGAACAAGATGATCTTTAAGGTCCCTTCCAACTCTAACCATTCCATGATTCTAATCTGTGATTCTAAACCAGGCAGCATGAAGGTATCAGGAGCAACAAAGGCAAAAAAGAAA
Organism: Thinocorus orbignyianus; assembly: GCA_013400375.1. Lineage (NCBI taxonomy): Eukaryota > Metazoa > Chordata > Aves > Ciconiiformes > Thinocoridae > Thinocorus > Thinocorus orbignyianus. Next base: position 151,034 of record VXBW01006284.1, read on the forward strand.
CCCTAGCAGCATAATAAGAAAGGAAAGAAGGAAGAAGAGAAGAAATACTTAATATATTAGATAAAGCACAATGGGAACAGAGTAACACCCCTTATATTACAAGCTCACAGTTTATCTCACCACACAAAACTTCAGTGTTACAGAAGACAAGATAACGCAGACTTACTAGAGAAAGTGAGTAAAGTTAAAGAATAACTATAGAGGAGATACAGGGAGGTGTTAGAAGAGTACAGAAAACATTATTTAAAGTTTTCTGTCTCAGCAAATATGAACTCTAGAAAAAACAGGCTATTTTTGTTTCCTCACAAGCCTTTATAAGATTGAAATTAAACCCAAAAATACCTAAAAATAGAACAGCTGTTATTAAAACTGAAAACAAAGTTTTTATAAAGAGCTAAAGAAAAAGGTAAAATCAAGTGCTGCTGAAAGCTTGCTGCCATCCTTAATCATTACATACACTTCAATATTATGATTCATCTTGCAGGTTGTTTAAAACAGGTAATAAAAGTTATAGTTAGGCCTCTAAAATATCATGCCATCAAGTTAAACATGAAATTCTTCCTTTCCCCACAACTGTTTACCATTATTTATACACTTATTTTAGTAAAACCATACCACTCCTCGGTCTTTTTGCTAAGAGCTCTTTGCCTGGAAGTTTGAGTCCTTTAACACTAATTATCTTCTCCATGCCTCTGGTTGTTGGTTTCTCTGGCAAGTGTATTTTATGAGGAGCAGTATCTGTGTTAGGGCCAAGCTTGTAGTCTCTGCTCCAAATGCTATTTACATGATTAACACGCCTGTCGTTCCAGCCACAATTTCTCTGCTGCACAGGCTAAAAAAAAAGTATTAAGACATAGTTTTATAATGTTGTCTTCCATGTAAGATTTCCTGATTTTATATGTAAAGACACTTTGGCACTGGCATACCAACTGCTGACATATTTTTACACAAATGTGGGAACAAAAAGAAAACATTTCTCAAGGTTTCTTGACATAAATTATTTTATGTGTGTGCTGCCATGACTTCTTCATTCACTATGGCCCAAGTAGTGACTAACTACTCATCCTGGACAAAATTAAAAATTTATAATTTATTTCTATTCAAAAAGACTAATTTGGTAAAATATTTTCCTCAGAATTATATACCTGGAAAAAATATACTCAAAAAATCTTTGATAATTTCCTTTTTAAAATCAGTTGCTTCCGTCAATAGTATTAAGACCTTAACAAAAAAGTTTGAAAGTAAAAAAGTGAAACAAACTGTAAAGTCTAATGGCTTGAAAAATAAAATTTTACCTGTACAGAGAATGAAAAATGCATCAAGTTATTTGTGGGTACCATCCAATCACATTTTCCCATATTCAGACCAACGTCAAAATTTTTGTATATAACAAAGATCCTGGTCCTCAAACCAGGGTGCTGTAGAACAAAGATATTACCTGTGCAGTGTCAGGGTTATAGTTATCAATTTGTTCCATTGTATCAATATCGATGTTGCCAATGGCAATTTGAAACGCAGTAACATCCCCAAAATGTCTGTCCCCATCATAAAGGAAAATATCTGATTATTATAATGAATTTCAAGAACTGTAGCATTAGAGTTAGAATACCCTTTTCCCATTTTTATGCCAAAAAGCATTACTAGAATATTAACCAAAAGCATTAATATTCATAGCTCAATCTGATGCAACGGTAGTTGTAATAGATCTGCAGTGCAAATCATGAAAAAGTCAAGAGGAAAACCTTCACTGATCAGCAGGAAAGTTTCCATCTTTCCCCTTAATTTCTGGAAACACCAGAGATTAGCTGGCTTGAACAATATATAATACTGGTAACTACTTCAACAGTCCCCACTCTTTCTTCATTTTCTTAATTTTCCATGATGAAATTTAAGTTGCACAAGTGTGGCAAAATGCTACATGTTCTATTGGAAGAGGTATCTAGTAAAACAGGGAATATTTAGATTAAGGAATTAGTTGAACACTGATTGTAAGAATTAAATTGGCAGGGATTTTAATACACTTAACACATGCACAAATTACGGACAGTTGTAAAGCAACTCAAACAGTTTAAATATAATCTGTATTTAATGAGTTGCTTTCTAAAATGAAGGAAAAAAAAAAGAAGAAGGAAGAGAACAAAGAGATTGATAACTTCTGCCTAAAAGGATATGTAAATGGCAGGTCAACCAGTTACCCCTTGGGATTTTTTTTTTTTAATTATTAATTAAAATCAGAGCAGAAGAGAAGAGGGGGGAAAAAAAAACCACAAATCATCCCACAGCTTTTAAGATTGCAGAAAAATCAGGCTTTAGCCAATAGCGGAGATGCAATGAAAAGGAATGTAAGGTATCACAAATGCTCCTTCTTATTTCCTCGCCCTGCTGTTTCAGCATAAAGGATACCGTCCTGCATAAATTAGTGTTTCTGGATCAACATCATCATCATACGCATTCAGAGGAACCAATTTTCTGTTGATAGGATCAAAAACTAGCTGATAAAGGAAAGTATTATTTGCTCGTGTAAAACCCTGTATGTATTCTTCTGGTACTGTTATATTCATCTTCAAGTACTGCCCCATTTTCTTAATAACCTGTCAAAAAAAAAAAGTTAACTGCTTCATTTAATTAATTCTTTCAGCATTCTCCTCAAAGTAGAGGAAGCCAAGAACCTCCCATATATCTTCAATTCAGTGTTAATTTCATATATACAGCTACAGGCTCCCAGAAAGCAAACACAAAACAAAACCAAGTTTACCTTTATAATATCTGGATTGTTGGCTAATTTTAGTAACTTGCATGCTTTAGCTAACCCAATTCCATGAATTGATGGGAGGTAGTCACAACCAGAAAGAATACACATGTAGCGGAATTTCTCTTCTGTAAATACATTTCCAAGCTGCTTGCAGTTTCCTAATCGAGCCTGATCTATCTCTAGTCCATTTCCAAACTTGTCAATTTTCAGAAACACCTGGAAATTAAGAGGAAGCAAAAACAATAATTTTCACCCATATAAGCTAGTTTGTTGCACTTCATGGAGATAATAGAGGCCAAATGCTATTCTCATCTCTTCCATTTCCCCCATTACTGTAGAAGAGTAAATCCATATCTCAAACAGATTTGGCAACTTCAAACTCTGCTTTTAAGATATCAGTGAGAAGTAAAGGCTATTAATATTTTCTTCCATACCTTTTTACATCCAAAAGCTAGAAGATCAGAGTCTTCTGTAATTATAGCTTGAACCATGCCAGTTTTATTGAGATAAGCCAACTGAGCATCAGCTTCATATGGAGCAACAATACAATCAACTCCTCGAGCTCGTGCAGCCTGTACATAAACAAGAATCATACAAGTACTTTCATCAATTTTCAGGACAATCAGAAGCTAAGAAGGGGGCAATATTTTTCTTTCCTACAAGAGGTGACATAGCCATACAGAAGCAGATTAAGATATGCTACCTACTGTGTAGACTTTTTAAAACTGTCAGTATCAACAGCATTGACAACTTACTTTGATAACTTCATGAGCCATGGCATGGGTAATGTTCACACTGCGCCCAAAACATTCCCTAGCTTCTGACAATTTCCCTTCCTGTAACAATTGTTTCCCCTTCAGAAGATTGGCTTGACGCTTCCTGAAAGACAAATAAAAATATCCACCAATCTCAGACTACTTTCCGCTTAAAAGAACAAGTATCCAAACAGACTAAAAGAGGCAGGTAGGAAAAGGAGAAAAAAAAAAATAAAACGTTCCTTTTACAGGGGAACACTTCCCAGATGTCTGTATTTTTTTTAAACCATAATAACAACTGCAGTGGCAAACATTTGCAAACAACAATTGTATTGGAAAAGATAATTGGGTTGGCAAGTTGAAATTGTGATGTTTTCTCAGAAAACAGACAACTCAGGAACTGGTGTAAAATAAAAGATCCACCCACTCTCAGGCTGCAGTAAAATAGAATTGATAGAATTTGAGAGTATCGGACATTAGATGCTCATTGGTTTAGAGGACAGATAGCATCATTTACTTCATTCCAAATATCAGAAATTGTTCTCTCAATGCTGAAGGAAGCATATGTCCCATGCGAATTTATAAATAAAGAACACTAGATAAAAAAAAAATCTCACCACTTCAGTGAAAAGTCCCATTACATAAGGGAACTCAATCCAAACCTGAAATGTATTTATCTGATTATTTGCAGAGAAATATGAGGAAGGTGGTGTTGTTTTTAAATAAAAATATATTGGGAAGAAATATTTTTGTCCAGAAATTATGACGGTGGGTAAACTAATGGCCTTTAATACATTACAGGAAACAATGTTCAGAAGTTTACTTCCTTCCTCTATAAAAGTGCTTTCATTTATGAAGTGCATTTCTATTTTTGGAATAAAACCTCTAAGAAGAGTTTTGTATGTTATTAAATGTAAATTAATTGAAATAACACTACATTGCAGGAAAGTTTATCAGACATTGTTACCTAACTAAAGTTTGAGGTTTTCAAATTTAAAATGAATTGTAGTGTTAAACATACTGCTTTTCTTACAAATCAATACAAACCACAACAAGTACTTACTCTCGGCGGGCCTTTTCCACTTCCTTCTTAGAAGGTAGAGTGCATCCATCAAATACCAAAATTGGTTTAATTCCAAATGAGAGGAGCATATCAACAAGTTTCATACAGAAAGCTACATAACTGTATCAACAAAAATAAGAACAGAACAATAAACTTCATTGTTAGGCACAAATCTCATGCAAACAGAAAATACGTAATAAAGGAGAATTGTAAGTTTAGAACTATTGTTCAAGGATCTCAATGGACCATGTATTTCCCCAGAATGACAAAAAGAGTAATAGCACTTGAATACTGTGGGTTGGTTCATTTTGGCTTTTTTTTGCCCTCTCACCCCCATGAGAGAAATGTTCCACCTCTCAACTCAGAACTGGACCAACTGCTTACTACTCCTACACAAGACGAAATCAGAACTTGAGCACAATTCAGTTTGATATTGCTGCATTAGAATTCAACACTGCCAAGAACTTTACGAGTTAAAATATGGATCCGCTTTTTCAGCAACTCAACTCCTAATGGCCAGGGAAACAGGAGGTAGATGAGCATAGTACATTTTCTTTGCCCAAAGTCTTATGAAAGGCAGACTAAATGGACTTTTAGAGAATTAGAGAAGGGATGGGATATTAAACCTCTCTTTGTGGAACTGTCCACTCCTCTCTCCAGATAATGGATACACTTTATCCAGAGCATAATACATCTATCAGAATTCCTCAGTATCATTATAACTTCCATCACAGCAGTATTTACAAACTATCACTTCATACAAATCAGGTTCCTGAAAATAATACATTTGAAACATACTAATTGCATCTCATCAGAGATATTAGATTATAATTGAGAGCAAGACTTGCTGAAGAAAAACGAACTCACTTAACCATCAGTGTTTTAACAGAAAATAGTTAAGAGAGTTTTTCCCCCAATGTATATTTCCATGTTATCTTAGCACGGTTGGAAAACTACTAACTTATAGCCAATGTTTCCAGCTCTGAAAAGTACAACTGAGACAGACAATTCAGAAGAAAAGTTACAGTGAAACAGCTTTAACTTACTTTTTAGCTCACGAAACACGAAGCTAACAAAACTTTAATTTGTAAGAAGGCCAAGACCAAAAGGTAGCAAAGACTTACAGATCTGTTGGCTCTCCTCGGGCCAGCTTTTCAGCACAAGCATAAGCGCCTTTGTGCAGCCAGCAGTAGGTGTCCACAGCTACCGCCTGCCCTTTGTATTTTTTCACGTGGGTTGGTTCCGCGGCCTCCTTGATGAACTGCAGCAGGCCCTGAATCCCCATGATGCTGTTTAAGCTGCGATCGAGAAAATTAAAACCATAAGCACAAGGAACGCCAGGTCACATTGTAGACAGGGTGACGGGCTGAAGTAGAGACCAAAACAGCCCCAGCGAGTGCCACCAGGCACCCTGCGCAGCCGGGGCTCCTTTCCACTGCCTGACGAGATGCAAAACCTTTCATCCCATGGGCAGCCAGGCAGCATCAGGCCTGGCGCTCGCTCCCCTAAAGACAGCGGGGTCGGTAGAGGGGCACAGGGGGCTGCGGGCACGGCCCCTTCCATCCACTTGGGTCCGGCAGGGCTCCCCCACACCCTTTCTCAGGGCCTACCCACGGGCGGCACAGACCTACCAGCATCAGGCACTCTACCTGCACGGCGACGACAGAGCCTGAGGCAGCTCTCCCGCCTCGGGGCCGTCTCCCCCATGGCGCCGCCGGCACTTCTACTCCAGCACGGGCCGCCGCAGCCCAGGGCGGAGGCTGCGAGAGGCGAACAAACCGCCACCAAACGGCCGCCCAAACGGCCGCCAACGGCCGCGCAGCACCTCACGCGCCAGTACCTGGGTCCGGGAAGAAAGGGGAAGCCCGCGCGCTGCGCTGCGATCCGCTCCGCTCAGCCGTGGCGCGCGGCGGCCGCCCGGGGCTTTCAAGCAGCGCGCGCTCAGGGCATTGGCCCCGCCCCGGCGAGGAGACTACAAGTCCCAGCATGCTCCAGCTCACAAGCTCTACGTACGCACGCTCACCACCTTCCGGCTTCTCCAGCTACCGCCTGCTGTGAGGCAGCATGGCTCGGTCTTTGTGGTGATGGGGAGTTTGGCTGCGCAGCCAGTCTGAATCTGAGATCCTGTTTATTTCTGAATCGCTCTCCTTTTAGGTACTCGGAATTTTCCCGAACTTTCTCCTTTATTTGTAAACCGAGCCTGAAAGATAAGGATTTAAGGATGGAGCGTTTGTAGGACAGATGCAGATGGTGGGGAATGGGGTTCTGAGAGGGCCGTGAAGCTTGCTGCTAGCAGAGAAAGTGCAGCCAATTCAAGTATCTGCAGCAACATTAAATACGTTTAATGCCCCGAAATAGATGCATTGCTGTAGCACCGAGTCAGCAGTAACCTGTATTCCAAATAAGTCATTTTGAAATGACAATCACACTAAGCCATTCATTTTTGACAGTGTTCTTCACAGTGATTGCTTCAGATCAGTTCAGTTGCAGCAAGAAGATCCATGGCATGCAGTTAAGACAACATATGGATGAGAACAACAATGAACATGAAAATCATAAGCATTAGGTATACCGGAATCAAAAGGTACTACAGAATTTTGGCAGGATGTGGGACTGAGTCCTGTAGCTAAACCAGTGAATGGGGAGGGAGAGAGTGGAAGCAGGTCACTGACTGCACAGGAAGAGGTGAGTCACAGATGTTACAGCAGTGAAACCCTGGGGTTAAAGTAAGAATTGATAGTCAAAGTTAGAATTTTCAGTCTGTATTTATGATCTATATTTTCAGTCTGTACTTATGTACTATAACTGCTTTCATTTTAAAAAACACTTCATCCATATCACATACTGAAATTTGAAATGGTGCACAAGTGAATTTTACAAGAATATTCCAACTACAGACAAAAAGGCATACAAATAACATTTTCATTTCACAGATCTAGGTAATGTTTTGGGACATCTCATGCATGGAATTGAGTTCTAATTTAACCATCTGTTACACTGTCTCATGCTGCCTATTTGACACATTGAACACAGTAAACATAGTTTGTGGTCTGCACATACTACAGTCTAGGATGACAAAGGACTGCACAGTGCCAACCATAATTTCCTCCTACTGGTAACATGCATGCTAGAACCTAGAACAGTCTCTGATTTTCCTCCTGATATTTCATGTCTTCTGAAAAATACGTCTTCCTATATTGCTGAAGAGAACAAATGCAGTCTAGAGACTTGGTAAAGAATGGGGAGAGAATCAGAACAAAAGACAAACTATGCATGTTAAGAGTATATGAACACAACATTTGTATGATGCACAAATGCTGTGAAATCTCCCTTGACAGTCTCATCCTCTGATGAGGTTTGTCAGTGCTAAGGTAGAGATGTGTAGGAGAATTAAGTGGGAGGAGTGTTGTATTTGCAGTACAATTCCAAATCCAGTCAAAGCTTTACTGAAGTTTGTGAGACTTTTGTCAAAGCAAAACTAAGTAGTTCAGGTCGTAGTGGCAATTTTTGCTTCTTTTTTTCAAAACTCATCACATATGTATGATCAGAAAGCATTTTCCTCAGTTCATACGCAAAGATCCAGGTACGTGTGTTTGCAGTTAAAGCAGATGCATATTGACAAGTGGGTGCATGCATGCAGGAATAGTACCTGTAAAACTCATAAAATCCTCCAAACCCTCTGCATTACCATTTTTGTTACCACCTGTACTGATGATACTAACCATTCTGGGCCTACCTTTGCTGTGGCTGGGCTGCTTGTGGCAAGATTTTTTGATCTCTAAAAACACCTGTCAGTATAGAGAACAAAAGCATGCTAAGCTTCCAGTAAACCAGTGCATATTTATTTTCCCTTTTTGTGATCCTTCGTTGTGAAATGATACACCTAGGTGTAGATGAAGGCTCCGTGCCATGTAGCTGCATGGCTCAGCCTGGCCTCTAGGGACCTCTGGGACAGAGGGAGCCCCAGCTGAAGCCAGGTGCTGCTGACAGTTCAGTTTTGCTTTTGGTGGCGCAGAGGCAGGAAAAACTCTGCGTGTCTTTACAGGTAAATCTTCAAACTAGTCTTGCAGTGATTACTGCCAGGAGAACTTGGAGCCTGTTATTTTGTTCCTTATGTAAGGACGTGGACCTCACCCTTGTGCTGAAGAAGACTAACTGGTAAATTTTCTAGCAGGTTCCTCCTCTCTGCAGGTGCTTCTGTGTTTCTCTGAATGCCTTCCCTTTCAGTTAACATCCTTTGGAAAGGCGTGTGTTTTGCTATGATGAATAGCAGTTCTAGCCTGTATTACTGTGACTTAACATTTTTTTCTCTGTGTTTATGTTGTCCAGAAAACTCTATAAACCTGTCTGGAGTGATCAAGTTCCTCCAGACTCTCCAAGCCTGAGCTACACTAAAGCGACTTTTTTTTTCAGTTCAGGAATTACACAGAGCTCTCTCTCCATATATCTTTAAGGTATGATCTAGTAGTGTTAACAGCTTGATTTAATCATTAACAAGAAATTGCAAAAAGACAGGGAAACTGCTCCAGATAACCATGAACAGTTAGCAGGCAGTGGGAAAGGAACAGCTGCGTCATTGTATTTAAGGTGAGATCCTGAGGCAGAGAAAACCCGAGTCCTTCTGAGGCAGGTGAGCAGTACCTGGGAGTTGTTGCTGCTGATTTATTCAAGTTGGTGCTGGGCCCCACTGCACCTGGGGTAAGCTTTTCCTGGACTTACACGCTCCACGTGTGCAGTCTTTTTTTCTGAGACAAGGGTTTTTGAATAATGCTTGAAAATATTCTTTTCACCATTTCTGGTAATGCAAACAGTGAACTAGCAGGTGAAGGTCTGCATCTCAGGAAAATCTAGGGAAGCATGAGCTATACAAGAACTTGGATAAAAGCTTATTTTCAGCCCAGTAGCTTTTAACTCAAAGGTTTAAAAGAAGCTAAAAAAGCTGTTAATTGTGTTCTTCAGGAAAACTATAGATTAGATTCTCAGGGATCTGATTCCAGCTCACAGACTTCTACAGGACTTTCTGCCCAGAAAGAAGAGGAAGACAGAGGGGTTTTTCATGTACAGCGTCCTCAGTGTGGACCAGCTCAGTGGGCAGTGGAGGTTGTCTCCAGAAATCCAGTGGGATTCCCTTAGAGTGGGAAGAGAATATTTTGCTGCCTTACTTGGGTAAAATTGCTGTCTCCTGTTCTTAGACTGGGCAGCTGATGGGATGGTGCTTCCATACTGTACCCTGTCCTCTCAGTATTACTGGCTGCTCCCATGCACTCTCAGGCTGGGTGTTGTGGACAGATTCTTGCAGATCATCCTTGCTCTCTCCCTCCTGTGCTCCTCTTATCCTCTGCATTTCTGCAAGTGATGTAATGACAGGGGCGGGGCAGCCTGCCTCATCTGCAAGTACACTTGTTTACCTACTCCTCATCTGGCCTATATTGAGGGCTTTTTTTATTCATGGGAGTGAAAAGTATCCCTTTTTATTCTGATCTTCACTGACTTTACTCATTCATTTTACATCTGTGCAACACAGTTAGTTGCACTCAAGACTGATCTTTCTAGAGATGTAATGCCTTCAAACCAGAAAGCACTGTCGGCGTCTTCCTGAATTCCAGTTTTCCAAAAATGGCAGAGTTAGTAAAGGCTTAAAATATCTTAGCTTCCTTGAAGAGAATGGAGACTTGAAAACTAAAGAGAATAGTCACTCCTTAATGCAGTCACTGGTACCTGTCTATAACACCATCAAACTAACTCAGCCTGGAGCACAGCTAGAATGGGAGCTTGGTAGCACTGCGTTTTTATCAGCTTGCTTATTTTAGACAAGCCCCAGTGGCTGAGCTGACATGGTCTGTTTTCGGTAACCATGTGGATAATGGAAAGATACTTCACACAGCTCAATGAGATAGAGGTGTTCTATCAAATTTCATTAGGATTTTCTTAACATTTCAGAGGTGAAATGATATTTCCCTTGGTGGGGAAAAAGGTATTTCAAATATTTTGCTGGGATCTAGTGATTCTCGGGGATCAGTTAGGATAATGAAATAGTGTTTGTCTTTTCTGGGAAAATGAAGGAGGCCCAGTAACTTGTCATTTCCCTTGCCCTGTTATACTGGGAGAATCCTCTCTCTTGGGAACACTGCATCAGTTAGATCTAGCCACACTAAGTGCCTTGTTCGCTTTTGTTTCTCATATAAGTACTCTTCTTTTTTTGTGCTACATGGAATAAAATCAAAATAGGTTAATCAGTAACTAATAATTCCAGCAGCAGCTGAACAGTTTCTCATGTATTCCCAGCTGTTAAGTAATCTAAAATCTGTCTTTTGGTTTTATGTAGGTACTGATATACTCCATATTGCTGGGTCTTGCAGCAGCAAATTAAGAATATGTATCCATTCCTCCTTTCTCTTTTATATTTGCTTTTCAAAGCCACTGGCACCAAAGAGGTTATATTTGGTCATAATAAATTCACAGAATATCAAGTGGGCAACATGAACCTCATTCTCTCTGTCCCACACGGTGGGTCAATGGAACCCAAAGACATCCCTGATCGAGAGGCTGGCTGTTGGGATGCAAAGACCTCCTCTTGTATTTTCTCTCATGAGTGTCCTTCTGGAAGTATTCAAAGTTACGAGAACTGCAAAGTGTCTACCAACCAAGACAGGTATACTATAGAGGTGGCTCTGGCTCTTGCTGAAGAAATCAACAAAATTACTGATGGCTTCTTCCCACATATCATTATAAACCACCTTCAGAGGTTCAAGATGGATGCTAACAGGGAAAAGGAAGAAGCCTCCTTTGGAATTCCCCAAGCAGAGCAGGCCTGGGAGGAGTATATGGGATTTTTGACAACCGCAAAATCGCAGATGAGAAGAGGCCTGATTCTGGATATCCATGGACAAGCACATCCTGAACGGTGGATAGAACTAGGATACACACTTTCAAAAAGTTCCCTTAACTCAGGCATCTTTTCTGCATCGTATTCCTCAATTAGCTATCTGGCCAGTCAGCTAGCCAATGTGTCTTCTGAGACTTTGGTTGCGGGGAACAGAAGTTTGGGTAAATACATTGAAGCACAAAATAACAATTATGTTTGTGTGCCTTCTCCATCCAATCCCAGCCCAAGAAATGGGAGTTATTATAGTGGTGGATATGTAACGAAAACTTTTGGTTCCCGTAGTTCTGGCACTGTTGATGCCATTCAGCTCGAGCTACCCCAGTGGGTGAGGGCAGCTGAAGGACGTCCCAGATTTTGTAAAGCACTAGCAAGGGCTGTGATGAAATTCTGGCAAAGCAACTACTGCAGCAAGTACGACCGTGAATTCCTGCCATGCTGAAAGAGGCTGTTTTGTTAAGATACCCTTCCATAGTACAGGAATGATCTGATTTTATTATATAGTTTGTACTATATAATAAAAAAGATTAAAATAATTGGGGTCAATTGAGTTGACTAACAGTGTTTTTTACTGTCTTAAATCTGCATAGCTAAGATTTAAATTGGTGCAACAAGGGATCAGGATTTTGCCCATAAATCTGAACTGATAGCCAGTAAATTGATCAAAAAAACTAATTTATAAACATCTTATCAAAACAGTGCATTTCTAAAACAAAGTAGATAAACCAGGAGAAATCTGAGCTGCTGAAGGTGATTTTTTGGGGCAATATGGCCATTCAATTCTGTTAATAATTCTGGTCAACCATCTTCTGGACAAACAAAAATATTGTCACTAAAAGGTATTAAAATGATAATTCTGAAAACTTGTATGCGTAGCATTAACAAAACAATTGAAAGAAGCTTTGCTTGGTGTTTTCTTATTTGGTTTCTGTAATTATGTTTAATTAATACAAAGCTAACTCAGCTGAAAATAGTGCAGTGTCAAAGATGGCGTGTTCATGATGCTGTGACCTAAATCCAGGTATCTTTAAACTGGGGTGTTTCTCGTTATTCAAACCTAGTTCTTAATCTTCCCTCTGCCTTATCTCCACATGATTAACAAGGAAATAAAAATGTTTCTGGAAGAAGACATTTGACTGGGATACTTGGCTACCCATGGAACAAACATCCCATCAACTCTTTGCCTATTTAAGGACACCAAAGCTTCTGAAACATGAGAAAAAGGCTAGAGCAGCGTCTCTGGAATAATACTTCTTGTTCCTCAGAGAAGTCTGTATGGGTAGCAAAGGAAGAATTTTTGTAGATTTATGGCTCTAAAACTTTAAGCAGTTAATCATAGTAAAGTGCTTTTCCTTCTTAACCATCAAGAGTGGAGCGAGATGGGCTTTTTTATATCTTGTTATAATCATACACTGGCTTTATTAGAATTTATTCTCTTCATGAAGGATTGGAATAGAAGTAAAAATTTGATTTCTATATGCTCTGCTTCATAATGAAATGGATTTAAATATAATAAAAAGCAGAGAAAAAATTGAAATAACAATCAACTTTCCTGAAGATGGACGCTGTAGTTATTTGTCTTGCTGCTACTCTTCACTGAAACCCATCTCCATTGACTATCCAGTGGGACTGGACGTCTCAGCTTTCTTCCACTGAAGACCTTTGAAAAACAAATTGCAAAATTTCAAGAACTTTTCAGGTGAACAGACCAATTTGATAGCATTCTGTAACAGCACAGACAAAAAATTATTGGTTGTTCATGTAGCTTACAGAAAAAGTCTGATCTTGTTTTATTGTAAATCCATTTTGTTGCCATTGGCTTCAGTTTAGTTGATCCTAACTTGCCAAGGCACAAGACTATCTGTATTTTATTTTCAAGGCACATTAACGGTCAGAATAGCATATGTACTGAATATTTGAACAACGTGGCCCTGAGTTTTCTGAGATATTCTGTAATGCTGCATGCACAAACATTGGGTTATATATATTTGAATGCAGATTACCCAATCCATCCCACCTAACTAGCCATCTAGATGTTAGGAGTCTCATTCAAGCTAGTTCTCTAGGCACACTCTATAGAATGAGATCAACACCTCTGCTAGGGTGGTTCTTTCAATCCTATGATAGGTGGGATAAAGGAGGCTGCGGACATCTTGGTCTTTCTCCATAGAAGGAACAACCTCAGAAGCCTTGCTAGACAGCTTGCAATAATTCAAATGATTGTACCTATAAAACAGTATTAACGAACAGTAGCCAAAGCTTCGTGTAGATAAGAATCAATAGTTTCCAGGCTGACTGAAAGAATCAAGTCTCAGCAAAATGGTAATGACATGAGGTTGAACAGGAGAAGTAAATGTCTGGAATACTCACTTTGTGGTGCACTCTCCTCAGCTGGCTTCTCGAGCTTCCACCAAACAGAGAGTGGAGTGGGATGGGCAGTAATGCAAACCATGTAAGACAATTAAATCAAGAAGCAGACAGTTAACAATTGTATGTCAGAGTGCATGACTCTAATACTTTACTAGTGCTCATGGTTTCTTCTGTATGAATGCCACTGCAAAAGGTAGAAAACACTCAGGCTTACCTCATATATAGGAAGAAGCCCAAATACTGCACCAGGCTCTCTGTTTCCAGACTGAAAAGTTTCCAAAGGTTGCCTGTGAATCTGACCAAGGGAAGCCAAAGTCAGTGCATTACTACCTCAAGACAAAAGGTAATGAGGGCATTACTTCTGCCATTGAACTGCATGGTAACATTCATGTTATCTGAAGAAAGGAATATCATTGCAATGTGGAGATACTATAGTTTATGCACAAGTTTTCTTTGTACCAGGTAAAGGCTGCCTTGAATTATTTATTATTTTTTTTTAATTAGGAGAGGATTTTTCTTCTGCTATAGAAAATGCATAACCAGCACTCCAAGGGACACAAAATCAAGACAGTTAACAGCAAATGCTTTTTATCACCTAAGTTAACACTTAAAAAACTTGCTTAGTTCTCTCATCTATTAACACCTTGGATAAGCTCAATAAAGGAATAATTGTCAGGTTTGGTGGATGCCTGTTATCAGAGGACAGTGGAAGTCTAGCCAAGGCATGATGGAGTAAGAACTCGCTCCCAGACCTCCCTGTTAAGTCTGGCTATTCTTCTGTTGGACTATGCAAATCACAAACACTTCAGCAGCCAGCTGGGAAAGATGCAGATGAACAAAAAGATATTTCTGCTGTTAAAAGCTTTGGATTTGCAAAAATACCTCAGGTACCCAGGCAGTTCATCTACACTCACATGAATCCTGAGACTTACCTGTGTATTTTAGTTATAAACAGGGCAGGAAATGAAACTGTCATTGCATGATATAGGCATGATTTCACTTGAAGAGGCTAATTGATGGTCCTCCAAAAAGGAAGCAGCAACAGCTTGCAAAGAACTCTTGTTTCCATCAAATTTGAAAACATAAGTTTAATTTGAAATGGTAAATTATACAGAGATTTTTTCACGGTCTTACTAATACATTACTGAGTGTGCTACAGTAGTAACAGTTTAAGAGATACCACATCTTCAACAATGTAAAAAATTCCTAAAATAATTTGTTCCAGTGTCTAACTGTCAATTCGAAGCATAACTCGTGCATAAATTACTAGGCATTGCCCATTTCAGAAAGACAAGACAACTGATTTATGGTAAGCTAGTCATATACTCCAGGAATTTGCAGAGCCCCTGATTAGCACACTTCTAGAATGAAGTACAAACTGAAGTCCACTGTTTGTTCAGCTTTAAGGCAAGTCTAAAGCACAATCAGAAGGGGACTCCAGTGCCAATGTGTATCAAGTATCTTCTGCTGCGAGACCTCTGCTGGGTCCTCTTTTCAAATGATAAGGTAAAACCCAAAACAGAACCTACCTCTACTAACTTGTGCCACAATGCCACTTTGCTACAGTAAATTTCATGTTTTAAACCCAGCATCAACATTTTTCCCACTAGCACTGTTCTGTCTTATTACCCTGTACCAGCAGGGGACCAATGATCAACTGCCATTACTTTGCAGTGGATGCTCCTATGGCACAAGAGCAGCTACATCAGTTTCCCTGTGATTTAAACCCAGGCTGCTCTAGAGACTACGCAGTGTCTGTGACTGGTATAAGTGTGACTTGTATAACTGTGACCTATGGGAGCTTGTTTACGTGTTGCTGCCTCAGGGTGAAATGACAGAGTGCCTCAAAGCCACACGCTTGACTGCATTTGCTTAGCAGCAAGTAATCCACTAGTTTCAAATAATCAAGTGTCCAGATGAGATGAGAGCTGTTCTTGGTACCCTTAGTGTCCCTGTAAGCAAGGACAAATGAGAAAGGAAGTGGCTGGCGAGGTATGGCAATAAACAGTAGAGGAGTGTGTTCCACTCACTTTCTCATCCTTTCACCCAAGGTACATTAGAAAAGTAGCTGGTGACATGGAGTGATGTTGTCTTTCACTGGCTACTGTTTAGGCCTCAGCTGGCTGTGTTAGGATAACAAAGTGTAGCACACAGGAGACTCACAGTACCACATATTTCAGGAGAGAATGTTGAGTTCATACTCCTTAGCAGCTGTTGGCCCTTTGGAGAAGAATGGTCACAAAGGTGCTCATGAAAGCTTTTTTTTGTTAAGTGGTCACTGGATTTGTATCTTTTTCCATTTTCCAAATGCAAGAAAAAAATGTATTCATTCCCTTGACTTTTAAGGGCTAAACTAGGTAAAGATGAAGGAGCTCTGCCATTATTCAGTTCGAGTTGAAGAAAGTATTCATAATGATATCTGAATTGACTCAGAACTCCTGGCTTCTGATTTCATGGGAAGCCTAAAAGAACTATTGCATGTAACAAGGGATTCACTGTTGTACTATTTTCACACTTCCTTCAAGTAAACTTCAGGATTTCTGTTGGACCATGTGAAAATTCTAGCATTTTTAACACTACCAAAGCAAACAAGTGAATTAGTGTATGCTTCCTTCTAAGCTGGAATCTGGAAATGTGAAATAATGAGAATGAGAACCCAGAGAGGTTTCCTCAATCCCTCTGTTTATGCATTTCTTTGTTCTAGCTTGTCCATTGAATGAGAAGGATATGCAGGGTTATTTATGGGCATTTTCCAGATGAGAAATACAATTGCATTTCCCATATGATGCATAGAACAGAAACAAATTTGTCATATATCGTAGCTACCTTTGGAGAAGTCAGAGCTTGGAAAAACTTCAAGTCCTGCATTTTGTCCACAAGTTCAGGCTCTTTTAAAACTGAAGGTGATCTGGTCAGTGACTTCCACCTGTACACGCAAGTCAGAAAAATGTGATGTTCTTATCAAAAGCATATGGTTGACTAGCTATCCATTACACTATTTGGTACAATTAATCCAGAGGAATCAAATTGCCCTTAAGGTGAGAGCACACAGAATATTATGAATGATAAGCCTGAAACTCTATTATGCAGTGTGGCTGCTTTTTTTTTTGTTGTTCTTTTTTTTTCCCTTTTCAGTTCTCTGCACAGTTAAGCAGGCTTCTTATTTGCTTCCTGCCTGTTTAATTAATGTTTTAAACGTATGTTAGCCACTCTCCTTTACCAAAATATTTGAAGGGTACTCAAAAAGTAGTCGCAGGTTGACACAGGCATGTAATGTATGCAAAGTTTCTTTAAAGTTAGCTGGCCTAATAATAGTGTCTTTGATTCCAGAGATTTCAAACTAGTTGCTGACTGTTCAAAAATACTACAGAGGTTAGTCCTTCAAAGACATCCAAGCACTTCTCTTTATTGATGAGTTACTGTTCTGACTTTAGTGGGACTATTCATGAGTAAGAACTCTGTGTAGTAATAAGTGTTAGCAGGATACTGACCTAAATGGGGTAACAGTAAAGCACCTGAGAGATTTCTCATTGTCCCAAAGCACTTTGGTTAAAATAAAAGGCAGCTTAAAAATGTACATGGTATATGAAACCTTATCACTAAAGCATGCATGACTGTTCAAGCTCTGAAATAATTTTTTCCAGATTTGGACTGTGTTGTTACTAAAGGCAATGTGCATGTTGCCTCTGAAGATTCCTGTTCATTTGGGCAACCCACTAATTAATAAACCAGGGTGCTCCAGGAATGGAAATACAACTTCATCTGGAAGGCCAAGGCTTTCTGGTGTGACTTGTAACTAACCAACACCCCTTGAGAACTCTACCTAGAAGGAGAGAGGTCCAGCACTGCTATTGAACACCCAATGTTTATGCCAGTGTCAGTGTAGGTATGTGAATGTTATCACAACATCCCAGCAAATTTTAGAAGACCATTTTTTAAAAATGGAAGATTAAACTGGGTTTAATCTTACAGAAAGATTTGGGTTTGGTTTGAAACTATTCACATTAAGCTTTTCAATAAATTTTTGGGGATCCCAGAAGTACATCAGCTTCTGGAACAGGGGAACAGGCTGCTAAACTGAACAGTGTACATACCATGCAGACTCTAATTAGGCATCACTATTGCTGAATTCAAGCCCTGAACATCAGCTAGTCATAACAATTAACATAGTTATCTGTGCTCTGTAAAAATATTTTTTAAAGTGAATTTTTGTAAATAGATCATAGGAAATACTAATATTTTTTTCTGACCTTCAGGTGAATGCTGGTCTTAAAGTATATTTTCAGAACTATTCCCCCAGTCAAACACATAAAATGTATGAGATCTTACTTGTCCCTGTCCAGTATCAGAGGATATTCAAACTTCTTATTTTTTTCCATATGCTTGCTTTGCTCTTTAATTATAGTAGGAAAGGTATTAACATCACAAGGCAAAATTAGCCGCTTGATATCTGATAATTCAAACTGCTTGGGCTGTCCGAAGTAACCGAGATAGTACCCGTTCATGGCATGCCAGAGCCTACAGACATAGTAGAAGCAGAACGGAAGGACAGAAAGGAAACATGGATACTTTTAGAAGTGAAACAAAAGTAACAAAATATCTGTCTGCATTATCAAGTTCTGCAGCACTATTTCTAGACTTCAGTGTGGTAGTCATAAAAAAAGTCAATGAGATTGAAGTTCACTGTTTATAATGTAAGTAACTCAAGAGTTAAAAAATCTTAGAAGAACATTGTAAAAAATCAGAAAACAAACAGTTCATCTTAATAATTATGAAACTAAGGAGTAAAGGCACCAATACTGTGAATTGCTCCTACAGTGAGGTTCTGCCACCAAAGCAGGATATACACAAAATTTCCTCATTGATTCCCCTAAAAACCCCCCAAACCTCCTTCAAATGTATTTGTCAGCCAAGAAGAAATTACAATTGTCTATAAAGCATCTTCGGACTGCAATGGTATAATTGCATAAGCAGTTAGATCAATGCTTAGGACCCATGTCAATTTAGCAAGTACTGAAAGCTAAAATAGAACAGGATGTCATTTCTAAACTGATGAGGCCATTACCTATGCATACAAGATCACCTTGCAGAAAGAAAATGACAGTCTGCAAAATGTCTGACTTCCTGAGAAAACTGAAAGTGTTACATTATAGTTCTTTCAGGTGCAGAGCATTAAAAGCATGCATCCCGTGTTCTATTTTACTTAAGTTCTAGCCTATATACAAGTCCATCAAGAAGAGGAACTTTGGAGGTAGATAGTCCAAGTGATTTGCCATAACAATAAAAAGTATTGGCCATTTTTGTACCTGACTGAACCATCAATAGATGCTGTCACTACCACATTTTTCTCTTCTTCATGAAATAAGTCAACCACTTCAGTAGAATGTGCCCTCCAGCAGAGCTCCTCCTTTATTTGCTGAAGGAAAAAAGAAACATAACCACTTTTCAGTCAGTTCTCTATACCAAGATGGTTGCAAGCTTAGTGGATTTATCAACACGGCTTTCTGAAAATCAAGAGGTGAAAAAGTAATCCCTCCATGAAATTGCCTGCAGATGGCATGTGCTGGTGTCGTGGTTTGGCTTCAGACGGCAACACAGAACCAGGTGGCAGCCCTGCTCTCTCAAACACCCCACAGCGGTGAGGAGAGAACTGGAAGAAAAAGGCAAAACTCGTGGGTTGGGACAAAAACTGTTTAACAGAACAACAACTAGAACAAGGAAAACAGAAACACGAAGGATGTAAGCATGATTACGATACCAACCGCAGCAGCCCGGACCTTAGCCGAACCCAAACCAACACCCCCTTCCTGTCCTCCCTGGATACCTGTGCCCCTGCTAGAGCCAGGGGAGAATTAATCCTGTCCCTCCTGAAAACCAGGACAGCTAGAAACATCACTCAGGAGACATGGATCAACTAATTTTAATGTAGCCCCTTCAAACACCAAGGCATGGTGCTAACAGCATTTTACTTATGTTTTTCACAGCACAAGTTATTATTTCAAGCAATAAACATGACCTTTATGCATAGGAAACATTTTTAGTCCCTGTAGAACTCTGAATCCATTTTTCTCTGTCTTATCTTTGTATACTGTTCAGGTTAAGAAAATCTGTCAGATTTTTCCTTACATTTTTACTATTTTCTGGATCTTCTAAGAATGAGGCAATGCTCCAGCGCATGATATGTCCCTCTGTTCGAGAAAGGAAAAAGAAAAACATCAATAAATTTCATTAGAGCTACACATTATGGCTAGTTGCTATCATATGCTCTCCATAAACAGCAGGCAAAACGAAGCAAAGATTACAGGTCAGTGAAAGTTATTTCAAGGTGAATGTCACTATCTCATTGTCAAGCACGAAGCAGAAAATAATGGACTATTCATTAAAATGCAAAGAAATGTATATACTCTTTGTGAGCAATTTTTCATTAACTGGACAGGTTTGGAATGGAAAGAACATAACGTCTTTAAATGACATGAGTAAAAGATAAGAATTGTCTTGACAAGATGACCTATTGCACAACTAGCTGTGGGAGCTTCCTGAGGATAAAACTGTTTTCCAGTCTTGGTTAAATAGATAAAGTTTGATTAATTGCATATATACTGAAAGCATAATGTTTTACGACCTTTTAGTGCACTCGTGTGAAACTGGAATCAAAGAACCATTTTCCTCAGGATGGACACCTGTTCAGTTTCCTGCTTAGGCTGCCTCTTTCCTGCTGGAGTTGCCTCTTATCTCTCATTTCTACTACTAGACTTTTGTGTCATTCCAGCCTTCACACTAATTACATCTGGTTTCTAGGGCTGTGCACTTGAAAGCAAGCAAGGAGGATAACAGAGAAGTTGACCTTTTCCTAACAAGGGGAAATCTGTAACGAGAGCAAGAAATTGGTAATAGCACTGCAGATAGAAGGGCACAGAAAGTATGAAAAGCAAACAGACATGGACACAAACACAAAAGGACAAAGGGAGAGTATCAGATGAATAGGTAATAAGGTGGATACTTTTCCACAACTAATTAAAATCCTTTTCAGTGCATGCTGCCTTCCTGAACTCATTTACTGATGTGAATCAATGAGGAGTGGAAACTCCTCTTCATTTTCAGTATTGATGTCAATATACTGTTGAGTTTTAAAACAAATGGGGGAAAAAAAAAAACAAACCTTGCTCCATTCAACTTCTGACAACATGAGAGCAAGAAGCTGGCAGGAAACAGTTCTAATAGGTACTTTAGAAGCAAAGTGACACATTAAAGGACAAACATCTTGTATGACAGATGCAGAAGAGGAAAATTCCCAGATTCTAAAGGTTTGGAGTAGAATCACACAGCAGATAAACTCTTGGATGTTTTGTAAAATGAAAGCCAGATTTGGTGTGACAAATTGTCTAACAATGAGCTGCTAGCATAGACCACAGGTGCTTTCTTTCCTTATATAGCAGTGTGCTGCTGAAGCCACTACTGTGCACTCCATGACAGTGTCTGAATCATGGCTCTTGGTACAGGCACAGCTGCAGTATTTTATTTAGTTTTATTACCACGGATGTGAAATTTTTGCTCTTTCTTAGTATAATCTTTGCCCTTGGTATTAATACAGAAATTCAGATGAAAAGTATATGCAAAGCTTGGGAATAAAAAAAAATTGTAATATCTTTTATGAAGGCAATTCTACTGATAATGCTATTAATTTAATGCTAAGCTTTAATCTACCTTCCTTTTATACCAGAAAATACCTTTTGCAATTATTTAATTATAGCTTTGATGGAGGAAGTCTGGCAGCATTTGGCCTTTCATTTCCATGTTTCTGCCACATCTACAGCATTCTATTTTGTGGCCCTACAAGCAGTCCTGAACAGAATGACTAACACGTTTACTCACCCTTACTGCCTGCCAAAAGCATTTTGGTGGAGATGTCTGTACATAGTGCTGTCAGAGGAACTGCAGGATATTTTGAAAATGGCAAAATTTCCTTCACTAAGTTTCCCTAAAATAAATAAACAAGCAAACACATATTTCTCTTTTTAATACCTACATGGAAAAAAAAAGTAAATTAGTGCATCAGAAGTTGAGTGCCATTGATTTGATTACTATATTGATTTGAGCATTACTCAGATCATATCTATTCAGAAATCAGCTAGAAAAGTAGTTTCCTGATCTACTGTATGATCAAGATATCTGAGATGTATTGTTGTTCTGGATTGCCATCTCTTCTACATCAAAAGAATGCACTATTTCACTTTTGAAGCAATTTGCAGTCTATCTGTACCTACCCCTACTCTACCACTTATCTCTCATTTGCTGTGGAATATCATCGGTAAGCATTTCATTTGCTACCCAAATGCCTTTTCTTGCTGCAAATAAACCCACAATGTTTCCTTTAACAACTTGTTAAATTTATCAAGCAAGCGTTTGTAGACTTTCTCCTTTACTGTCTCTTCAAATTTGGGAGGAGGTGAGGGAGAAAGTCTTGCAGATAAGGAGAATCTTGATAATGTCATTTATGTAATGATGATATCACTGTCACCTGAACTTGGGGATTTTTACAGGAATCTAAGCACACTAATGTATCAGCTATGAAGATAACAAAACCCAAAAAACTCCACTTACTGTACCTGGAGATATTTACAAACATGTATTTTTGCATAAAACATCTGCAAAGCTACCTTACCATATTTCTGGAAAATTCTCCCTATGACTTACCTTTGCTAGGATTCCTGTTAAAGCCTTACATGGCTCACCTATTGTGGTCACTTTCTGCCACGATGACCAATATTACCTGCTAGGTCTAGTGGGCTTGTGCAATGTTGCAGCGGTATTTCTCTTTTTCTGAGAGCAGAACACTCTGCCTTACCTATCATCCTTTCTTAGAAGGTAAATAATGTGGGTGAAAAATCAACTGCTAGACTTTCACGTAACTTTACAGTCAGTTTTTGTTATAATTATTTCACATAATGTTTTTTCATTTTCCACTTGCCATTACTCTCTTCTATAGTTATTAAAGCAGAACTAATTTATGTCTATGGAAGAAACTATTGATCAAAAAAATGCAATAAAATATTTGCTGCTGCAATTTCTAGTTAAAAAGCATATTTCCAAAGATTAATTGAATTAGATTCTCAGTGGTACAGTCCCATCCCAAAGACATTCAGATAGTTACCTGAATACTCCAGAGGCAGATACAGCCATTTTCATGAGCAGAAGCCAGTACTGGTGAGTGTTCTGCCACAGCTTTGGGTAACTGTTCACTTATCTTCAAGTACTGGGTATTTTTATACTTACTTGTGTCTTCTGCTTTGGAACGTAAATTATAATACATTTTCTCAACAATTTTTATTACTGCTTTTGAATGTACAAAATTTACATTACATTAGAAAAGAAATAAATTTGAAAATAAATTCCATCATCAAGATGGCATTACTCTGAAAACATTACAGATATGGATAAAAGATGACTGAAGAGAAATTTGAACAATCTTCACAATCTTATCGAAGACAGCCAGCTCCATGATGTGGACAATCTTATTTAGAGCATAGCAAAAGATTTTACAAAAACTGCAAGCACCAGTGAGAGTGGAGGACTGCAAGACAGTGGGCATCAGGACAGCTGAGAGGCAGTCCTGCAGCCTCTGCATGAGCCTGCTAAAGATTACTATAAATTCTTCAATTAAGGGAAGTTTAATAACTAAATGACACTTAACAATTCTGGAATCATAGATTTTTATACTTACTTATCTAGTTAAAAACTTTTGCTAAGTGCAAGGTAGTGGTCACAGAGAAGGTTTTTTGAATTCCTGCTGTGACTTGCCCAGAGCTGGAGATGCTGGGTGGGTCCCATGAAGGTCCTCAGTGAAATGGACATCCCATGGATGCAGGGCCTAACATGAGCATCTATTTCATTGAGCAGCTACAAGTCTTAGGGATATTCTGGTTTCAGGGCTTATTTTCTTTGCAGAATAAATTCAGCTTAAACCCACATTTCAGATCATCAAATCTCTTGCTATTGGGAAAGTCTGCTTTCCAGCAGAGGATGTGTAAAGGATCCAGAAAAAACTAGAGGATTTACTTCTTGCAAATTCACTGACTCCATTTACACAGCTTTAACTCTTACGCACTTGGCCCTCTCTTTTTTCTGTTGTTTTAAGGATATATACTTTAGGGAAGATCTTTCCTTTTAAAATTCCATCTGCTTTTGAAGATTTTGTCTGTGATGCCACTCACTCATACTTTACTCAAGTTGGCTCTTGCTAAACCATTTCAATAATTCATCACTCAAATATTTCTGTGGAAGAGAAGTGTGTATAATTGACATTCTCAATTTCTGACAGGTTTTCAGCATCATGTCTATTTAGAAAAGTCAGCAATTGAGCCCTTGCATATCCTGCATTCTGGCCTGGCTTTTGGGAAATAACTGCAAATCAGGGCTGAGCAAAAGACATTGAGGTGTGTCATTCACATACCAATGATATCCCAATTGTTCTAAACACAGTTTGCCAGACAAATGGACAAACTCGGTTTCTGTGGTAATCTGGGCAGAACTCACGGATCAGCAACAAATAAAATGAAAAATGACATCTTTCCATACCTGTTGCTTTTTGAATAGTAATTTTATCAGTTTTTACATTTTCCTAAAAGCAAGGAATAAAATGTAGCAGAATTAGAAAACAGAATCTGGGTTTTGAACAGTTTTCTAACTTAAATTATATTAAGAACTTAATATTCTTTAATTGAAAGATTAAAATATTCCCTAATTTCCATTCAATCTGGGACAATACTGAGTGAAAACAAGAAACATTTCATATGAAGAGAACCAAATCACAGATGAACAAATCACAAATGAAATTAACTGGAATTTAGGAACATCCTAAAATTAAATTTGGCTGAATGGCATTGATTTCTTAGGACAAACAAAGTTAATCACTTAAGAGTCATGTGAATGTAACCTAGATCTCTCACTTAGAGAGTTTAATTTAGTATGTGCATATAGTCTTACTGCCTTGAGCACAGATGAAAAAACTGCAAAAAAGGCAATAACATTTATGTACATCTTCATCTTCCTTGTAAGAACTGTCAGTCTTTCCTTTGTGCCTTACCCTATATGCTTCTGAGGATCCACAGTAGTCAGTACACTGGCCTCAAAAACTGCCAAGTCAAATAAGGCAAGAAAAACTATACATCCACAAGTGAGGTATCTTAGAACAGGATAAGCCACTTCAATCTCATCCTACCTATTGATCTGTAAGGCTTGGTGAGTTGGCCTTATGGGGATCTTTTCAAGCGCTGCAAGTGTTTGTCCATTTTGTTATTCTAACAACTACATAGCACAAGATATTGTATACTTTAGTTTGCAGATGACATTTAGGCCTGTATCTACTTGGGAATCTATGAAAGTGCCATGCTCTGCTGAAAAAAAATGCTGGAAAGCGTCAGAGAGGTAGCAGGACTTTCCTCTTTTTGCCTACTTGCTTTTTATTGCTCTGCAGATATGGCATGTTCTTCTGGCATAACAGGTCAAAAAGTGTCACAAAAGTCATAATGGTATCCTTAGCAAAAAATACAGATCGAGACACTGACATCTTGATGATACATTAAAAAAATACATCTTACTGTCATTTGAAAGCATTCTATCCAAGCAAGTGTGGCTGCAATGTAGACGTGGTTTCACTTTTATTCAAGTACTTCATGATTGTCTGTTTTACTTTCCCCGTTGAGTTCTACTACACCCCCATTTGAAAGCCAGAATTGCTAGTGATAAGCATCAGAGAAACACTTTGATAGTCAGCTATTCTGTGTATCTGTATTCTGTGCTGCCTGGCAAAACATATTCTTAATTCCCCACCTCATTCAGCTTAGGCAAGTAAAGATAATTTCTCTGTAATTCTTGATATTTAGTTTTGTGCATAGCTTTCTGGAGGGGTTTTAGTAAGCTATAGGATTTTAAAACTAAAACAAAAACGAAAACAGAATTTTGTTTTGAATGCTACCGAATCCATGAAGCCACTATATCTACCTTATGGAGATACAGAGAACTGCTCCTGTGGGCTGAAATGGCCCTGAAACCACACCTCCCAGCAGCAGTCATAGTGGGCACGGAACTAATTTTCCTGTGCAAAAGAAATTATTGGAGGTCATGAAGATACTGTCTTCTGTCTGGAAATCAACATCATCCAGTGTAACAAAACATAATAAAGCAGTGCCTGAATTGATTAGGCTGATTAGACTATGGATTGTTGGTGTTTTAGAAATTTATCCAAGTAACTAGGCAATATTCGCAGATTAAACAACCAGCCTTTCCTGTCAGGAGTTTTGAGCAAATTGAATCCATAGTAAATCAAAACTAAGGCTGGAGTTCATCCTCAAGAAGTGAAGGCGGAAAATGCAATGCCAATGGCTTGTTCTCTTTCATTTCACACAGTGCTTTCTCTGCAAATAATTCTCTACTAATTATACAAACTTATTTTCAGTCTTTTAAGATAATCCTCAGAAACTAGGCCTCTGGAAGAAACTCCAGAAGAAAATTTGGATGTGGCCTTCAGTGTTTTTGTTTCTGAGTCAATAAAAGGTCTGACTGTGCTAATGAGAGGTTCTTGCCACATAACTTAGACCAGTGTCACAACTACTCTGCTTTTGACATGAATATCTGAATAACTGCAATAATATAAACATCATATACAAAGTGTGCAGCTAGGGCAGCCCACTTAGAATCATAGAACAGTTTGGGTTGGAAGAGACCTTCGAAGGTCATCTAGCCCAACCTCCCTGCAATGAGCAGGGGCATCTTCAACTAGATCAGGTTTCTGAGAGCCCAGTCCAAACTGACCTTGAATGTTTCCAGGGATGGGGCATCTACCACCTTTCTGGGCAACCTGTTCCAGTTTATAACCACCCTCATCATACGTAAAAAATGTATTCCTTATATATAGTCTGAATTTTCCCTCTTTTAGTCTAAAGCCATTAGACTAATGGCTTTCTCTATCACAATCAATCCTGCTAAAAAGTTTGTTCCCATTTTTCCTGAAGGCCCCTTTTAAGTACTGGAAGGCTGAGACTATAGGTCTTCCCAGAGCCTTCTCTCCTCTAGACTGACTAACTCCAACTCCCTCAGCCTTTCCTTATAAGAGTCATGTTCCATGCCTCTGATCTTTGTGGTCCTCCTCTGGACTCACTCCAACAGATCCATCTCTTTCTAGTACTGAGGACTCCAGGGCTGCATGCAGTACTCCAGATGGGGTCTCACCAGAGTGGAGTGGCAGAATCACCTCCCTTGACCCACTGGCCACACTTCTTTTGATGCAGCCCAGGATGAGGTTGGCTTTCTGGGCTGCAAGGGCTCATTGTCGGCTCATGTCCATCTTTTCATCCACCAGTACCCCCAAGTCCTTTTCAGCAGGGCTACTCTCAATCCCTTCATCCTCCAGCCTGTATTGACACCAGGGGTTGCCCCGATCTAGATGCAGAATCCCTGCAGTTGGCCTTGTTGAACTTCATGAGGTTCACATGGGCACAAATCTTGAGCCTGTCCAGGTCCCTCTGGTTGGCATCCTGTCCCTCAGGCATATCAACCGCATCACTCAGCTTGCTGCTATCTGCAAACTTGCTGAGGGTGCACTCCATCACATTGTCTACGGCATTGAAGATAATGAACAGTACTGGTCCCAGTATGGACCCCTGAAGAACACTGCTTGTCACTGATCTTCATCTGGACATTGAGCTGTTGACCACTACCCTCTGGATGCAATCATCCAGTCAATTCCTCATCCACTGAACAGTTCACCTATCAAATCCATTTCTCTCAAATTCAGAGAGAAGGATGTTGTTGATAGGCTCTACAAAAATTTCAGGATGGGAAAGCTAATTAACTATTTGAACTAGAATTGATTACATACAAGAAAATCTCAGTTTGAATGAGTTATCTTGGAGAAACATTACATCAGTTTACTACAACAAAATTCTAAATGACTAAGCCTGTCTTGGGGGAAGATGAAATGTGCCTTACCTGGCAGAGAAAACTCTACATACAAGGAATAACAAAGCATTGACTCCAGATGCTTGAAGAACTGAAACCTGGCTTTCTTCATTAATTTTACAGCTGAAAAATAAAGATGTTTGTACAGGGTGTGTCATATAGGTTGTGTGTTGTTCCCAGAAAAAGTTGCAGACTTTATTTGTAATCTAAAAAATTAAACATTTCATTTTCCAGAATGCATGTCACCTAGAAGTTTTAGACACAGTTTTTCAGAATCAGTTAATTAATTCTGATGGATTAATGTCAGTGAAAAGTGGGTATAGAACGTGCTTGTGCCATGAAAAACAGGAATCTGATGTAATAATGAACACATCTTTCAGCCAAATATTTTCTTGACAATTGGTATTTAAGAGAAAAGTAAAATAACTTATGTTGAAGTTAACTAGCTAAGGTTAATGTTAGAGAAGTACCTTCTTCCTGGCATTCAAGCCAGTCATGTGAGCCCTGGGTAAAATAGCCTGCTTAGAAAGCCTTGACTTCCCCATCTTCCATGCGTTCACACAAATTCCTCATACATATGGAGGCAAAAGCAAAGGACAACAGAGCCAGACTGCATTAAGTTTTGAATATTTCCCGTGGTACATAAAAACTCAGCTCACTTTCTTACAAACATGCCAGTTTTACACATGAAATATGCTGTGAAACTATTGGGTAGCATAGATAAATATTGACTTTGTATGGTCTTGAAAGGCATGTATTCCATCACCAGCACAGAAATACTCCAGTGCCGCTCCACTCAGTCTAACCAGACACGTTGTCCTTGTTCACTTTCCTTATGTAGCAGCTTAATCTGCATGAGTATTTCTGGAACCATCCTATGCTCCGTTTTTGTCATTTTCTGTGAAAGGTTTATACTCCCAGATCTCCAAAATCACTTCAGATTTCTCCTTCTTGAATGCAAATTTTAGTCTCCTGGGTATAGACAACAATAATGATAACGTAGCATATCTGCCATTATTGTCCAGTGACATTATTTCCAGATGTCCTGCTAGAACTGAAACTTCCAAAATAAGGATGACTCTACAGCTCAGTACCAGCCCCTAGTCAGTGACAGTGACTCACATAGTGAGAGTTTCCTTTAGCTGCAACATCAAGTTATGTTAAAACACTATTCTTAATTACATCATCCCTTCACCAAATGAATCTCTGTCTTGATCACTTCTCCTACATGAAATGTCAGAACTAACTAGTAAAGTAATTTGCAGTAAGAGGGAGAAGGGACAGATAAATTGCTACTTTAACTCCTGCTTGTCCATCACCCTTTACAATTGAGTATCTTAGAACTTCCAGTATGCCATTTGAAAAGTTTGTATGAAATATTGGATATCAAAATGCCTCCATGAAAGCAATACTTACAGGCATCTCACAGAAGCAGATTCAAAATCCCACAAAATTATTGCACCGTTTGCACTTCCTGTAGCTATCAAACTGTATCCTTCTATTTTTAAAACATCAAAACACGTAATTTCCATAGAAGGTACAAAATTCTACAAAGAACATTAAAAAATATTAGTAGAAGCAATGTGGACACTAGAGTGAAATGTTTTAACTGTTAACTTAATAAGATGCCTAAATTGGCAATGTCTGCAACGACTGCACATTCAGTGCTATTTTAATAGTATTGTATTTGAGCTACACAGAAGCACCAGAAGGAAGCAGGGAGCGATAATACTGGGAGAGTCCTGGCTGCAGAGAACAAGGATCTCCATCTGCCAACCTGACCTGCTATCTAAGACACAGCTGCAATTAGAGCATGTAAAAACAGCTGTAAGAACTGAAGATTAATTAGAAGTAGGTGTCTATAGAGATACTCTAACCAGGTGAAAGGCATAAGGTATCATGACCTTTCCATAAACATCATCCAGATCTGTTACAAAGTTAGTGGAATTATACAAAAAAACCCTGAAGTCTTATGGACTATTCAAGTTAAACTGGTCCACAGCCAAAACATAAATTTGGCATCTTATTTTACGAAAGTAATAAGAAGAGAAAATGGAATCGCTTCAATACCCAGCTTGATCTTTATGTGCTGCTACTACTGAAGATCAGTATATCTACAGTAATGAACAGCATTTCATTTCTAGAAGAATTCATACAAGAACCTCAACTAACTATTTTGTGCAGGAATGTGAAGTGTATGTTCAGAGCAGCTGCTTAATCATGGCAACAGCCATGCAATGTATTATTAGGCAGAGCTGGCCCATAGAAATCATCACTCTCTTACACAATTTATTTTAGACCTTCAGTGTACTGAAAAGCTCAGAATATTTATTTGGGCCTTATGCTGTTGTTCAGACATTAAATCCTTGAGGGCATGGTAAACATTTTAGTTACTAGTCTTCTGTAAATGATGTGAAACTTTGAAGTGTTTCTCACCTCTGTATCAGTCAGCTGAGAACTGGGGTCAGACAGCAGCTGAATATCCGGAAAAAAATGTGTTTGTAAGCTGTCAGGCTTTAATGACAGAGACACAACTGGATTCCTTTGTGGAAATGACACAGACTCAGGAAGCATCCATGTGACATACAGATATGATTGAACTGAGTTACCCTATTAAAATAATTGATGAAAGAGGAACAAAAGGATTTCTCTATTCATAAGAAAACGATCAGAAAGTGTGTGGCAAAAGCTTGTTTCTCTGTCAAGCTAAAAAAGGCAT
Source organism: Thinocorus orbignyianus (assembly GCA_013400375.1). NCBI lineage: Eukaryota > Metazoa > Chordata > Aves > Ciconiiformes > Thinocoridae > Thinocorus > Thinocorus orbignyianus. Next base: position 181,532 of record VXBW01006284.1, read on the forward strand.
TACAGACTTCACCTGCCATGTGCCTGCACTGCAAACTGAATTGCCAGACAGAGATGTTTCAGCTCACTTTAAATTATCTGCTGTTATATTAGAAGCTGTCCAGCTGTGGAGCTCAGAGCTTTTGATTTCATGCAGTTTAACTACTCTCATGAAGTCTCTTTAGTTATAGCTGCTTATTTTATTAACACTGCTAGTCTTCAGTTCATATCTACCTTACCAGCAAAACTTTTGGTTGTTCCAGTTGTGTGACAGGAACAAGCCGTTGTTCAGCTGTGGCCCTGAGCCACAGGCTGCTCCTCACTGTGCCTAGAGAGGACTGGGAATTACTCTGATAGTTTCTGTGCCTGTAATGAATTCAGTGTCTAGTTTCTGCTTTAACCTCAGTATTTCTGTCAATTTTGGGAATTGTTACTGAAAGAATATTAAAGTACATATGTTCATATAGACTTGGAGGAGATTCAACTCTTTACCAACCTGTTTGTCCTGGGACACATTTACATTTCATGATTGGCTTAACATTTTCAGTAATAACACTGGGGGGTAACTGGTATGATGTCGTATTTTAGAAAAATCCAAATATCAAAAGCAAACTCTCTATAAAGCAACTTTTTATTTGCAAGAGGCTTAAATGTAACTAATAATTTACCAAGATGGGAACTTGTATGTTTTTTGCCCTAAACATATCATTTGGCTAATTAAGCTTGTTACTTCTCCCTGCAACCTTTGTTCCCTTGCACATAGTGGATTTAAAGTTTCCTAAGGAGAATTTTGTCCCAACTAAAACATTCAAATTTGAGGAAGAAAACTCTAACCAGTCTCAGCTGCTCATGAACTAGAAGCTCTTTGTAAAGAGTAAGCACTCGCTGTAACAATAGTAATATGGTAAAGCTTTTGCCTTTATAGAGCTATCACTACTGAAACCTCAATCATAAACAGAAAAACATTCATATGCCGTTATAGTAAGTGCATGGAAAGAAAATATCAGAATTCTGGAAACCCTCAATGGACTAATGGATTTATTAACACTTAAAGCAGAAAGCTAATTTGATGACAGGCAGAAAATGGATTGTTCCTGTACAGCTTCTAAAAGTTTCTCTTCTAATTAATCAAAAAGTCTTATTTTACCTTGAAAATTAGAAGCTACCAAATTAAATCAGATAAAAATTAATAGTTATATCAGTGTATTTGAAAAACCTGAATGATTTTCATCTTCCCATTCTGCTCCAAAACAAGAAGCACATGTTGACTCTCATCAGCCTTCAGGTAAGCTATCTTCAGCAGACGACACTCATCTTTGCTGTGCTGGGCCAAAGGCAAAGCTTTAACTTCCTGCCCACTTTCAAACTCCCAGATTTTCATGGTTCCTACACAAGGATAAGAAAGATATAGAGAAGGGAATTAAGTTTTAGCAATAACCTGAGGTTCAAATTCAGAAATTTGAACTGGATCAGATAGGGAAAGGAGAAAAAAAAAGAAAATGTAGTTGAAGTTTCAGAGCTGGGTCATTGATTTTTCAAAAGCTGCAACAGGAAAGCATCCTTAAGAATACACAACTTACCAGAAAACGCCTTCACCACTAGCACCACCATTTTTCCACACAGAACTGTCACAGTTGGAAAGGACCTCTGAGATCACCAAGTCCAGCTGTACAAAATCCACAACCCACTCCCTACAATCTCGGCCACTATAGCATGCCCTGAAGTGCCACATCTACACATACCTAAATTCCTCCAGGGATGGTGACCCAACCACCTCCCTGGGCAGTCGTTCCAGTGCCTGACCACTCTTTCAGTAAAACAATTCTTCCTAATATCCAGTCTAAACTTCCCCTGCTACAACTTCATACCATTTCCTCTGCCCTGCCATTATTCACTTGGGAATGGTCTTCCATGATAGTCTTCCATGGAGCAATAGGCTAGCAAAGCACCAGAGCTCAAGCAGCAAAGAATCACCTTTCTGTGAATCACCTATCAAATAAAACCCTGAGAAGACAATCCTGCCGCTACAGCCGTTTTCAGCTGTGCATTCCTTTCTGTGCATACTTCCTCCCATCTTGGAAGAAAGCCAAAAGTCATTCTTCTGTCACTGAGACAGTCAAGGCAGAGTCCTGTCTGCTCATGTCACCTGTCATTTTAAATAAATGTATTAAAAATGTGGTAGTTGTTTAATTGCTTTACCGTCACATGCTCCAGTAGCAAGATAAAAACCATTTGTTTCAATGGCTGCACAGGTTACTTCAATATTCAGCCCATGTGCATCTTCAATCTGATATATTGGATATCCTGTTTCTAGGTCCCAGACCTGAAAAAACAAGATGGTAATTATTTGTATTACAACCTCTAAAACTCATCACACAATACATTGCAGTGTAATTGGAGGGACACATATTTCCAAGAGCAAATTTTCATGTCCCATGAAATAGGTTCTCTGTTACAGTAGCATACTACTGTGTTCCTTCACTGAAATACCAGTGTAAATTCCCTGAAATTCTCTCCCTGGAAAAGTGATTCTAGTAAGGGGAGACTCTATTTAGTATGCTATAAGAAAGATCTTTGTTAAGTCTGGGAGGCTTGCTAAATATGATGAGTTTTTACAGGGCAAAAGCAAAGAAATCTAAAAAGAAAGAATGGCTAGAGCTATAATTTCTATGCTGAGTATCACAATGAGGGTTTTAATAAATATTTGGTCCAGAAAGGTAGGAACAACTACATCTGATCATTAACTTTTGGCAATTTGAACTGCCTTATAATGAACTACCAGTACAAAGTTTGGTTGCTGTAGTGAAATAACTCAGACTCAACTGGATTTATGAAGTAGCCACCCACATTAAGTGCACTGCCTGGGTCTGATTTTCTGTAGCACCAAGTGCCAAAAACAATCATGTAATTGTAATAGTGGTGTAGTCATGGTGGTTTAAGGAAGGCAGAGCTTACAGTGAGAAATAACACCTTTGCTGAGTGTATAAAATAAACAAACCTTTACACAAATGAGGCTTTCTCTGCAGGAATGACATGTATCACCAGCTGACCCAGTAAGAGATGCTACCTCTCCCTACAGATCTTGTAATCTGACCGCTTCAAGAGTTAATGAAAACTGCAGGTCCTTGGTACCTCTGACAGTCATTGTCACACTGTTAATTACACCAGTAACGAATCATTTTACTAATCTGTGGGGTTTCTGACACTTGCATGGCAACTGCTTTTAGTGGTTCAAATGCAAATAGTAAAGTTAATAGGTAAATTGAATCTTTTCATGCATGTTTCAGCACAAAGAGAGCTATGATAAAAAGTGATAAAAATGATCTCCATCACTTTATTTTCCTTGTTATTTGGCTATTATATTCAACACTTCTCCCTCACTGTATGAAATCCTTAAGGCTCAAGACAACATGTTCTCGGAAATTATTTGAATTAGAAAAGGATCTACAGAAGGTCAGCAAATTTGCCTCAGAACTGCTAGCCAACTGCTAGCAGATCAGACAAAAGAATAAGAAGCAAAACAGGAGGTTAAAAAGTCAGAGGTACTATATGTGTCAATGGAACTTTTCAATTTTAATGAAGAAAAGTGCTATCTTTTTACAGAGTCCTGTTTTAACAAAGTGACTTTTTCATGTTTTATACCAATCCATAGGATGCCTAAAGTACACATTTATATTCTACTAAACTTACTGGAACTCAAGCACTTCCTAAACTTTAAAGAGAGGCTTATCAGATATGCCTTCTGAATTGGAGAATAATGTGTAATTGTGCTTGCATGAATTGCCAACTGAATGTACAGTTCGACATCGATGCAGTTAAAATTTTCCACTATAGCTACTAAATAGCCAATGGATTTTCACTACTATTTCTATACTTGCAAGAACCCACTGCAGGAACAGGAGAAGAAGCCTGTTCAGTCAAAGGAAATAAAATTGTAACTAAATTCAGCAGCTCTGAAGCCTTGCTCAATCTACCTGGTGTTTGCAGCGCAATTATGTCAGTGCAGGTCAGGGATGTAGTTTTCTGACAAAAGTGGTGCTGCTGAACCAATATAGTTTATTCACCATGGCTATCTGGAGAATTTGAGCACAAAAATAGCCTCAAAACCAACACTTCGAATAATAGACACTAATCACTTAACCTATTTGTAACAAAAAAAGCTGAGACTTCTCCAGTTTAAATAGTGACAATTTACACTCACCTTTAGTATTGACTGAGAGCAGATAGTGAGAATCTGGTGAAAAGCCCTGTTGTAAACCAGAACATTGATCCTTTTCTCATGTGTCTGTGGCATCTGTCTTGTGGCTTGTATCATATTAGTTAGGGAATAAATATTAACAACAGTTGAACCTGCACAGGGTGATAGGAGTGAGAATATACAGATTTTGTGTATACTACCAGTTACTTTCCCTGGATTTTATGCAAATCATAGGGTTCATTTGACTTCTGAAGAAGAAGATAAGGAATATTGTCTGTTTCTTGAGAATATCTATTCTCTAAACCAGAAAACAGTCATGTATTCTCTGCACAAAGCACCAGTTAGACGATGGCTAAGTATTCATCTGCCTTAAACAACCACCTACCCAGCTTTGATGGGATTGATACCCTGACTCCAAATCATTAGGAGCCATAAACCCCCCAGTCCCAGAGTGAGTTGGCATGGAATGGAATGAACCCAGATAGATAAAACTCCAACTGGCAGATATTTCACAAAAATAAATTCTGGTATCTGCTTTCTTAGAGATAAAGCAATTCCACCTGCAGGCAATGATGATGTCTTTCCAGTATCTTCCTTTATATGGCACTACATGTCTGAATGGTGTTTTCTAGACACTTTCCAGTGCTGTCAGATCAGAAGGGTTGTAATGACAGAGAGGCAGATGGGGAAGACAAGACAAAAGAAATGACAGATTTTTTATAATGCAGGCTCACAAGCCAGACTACACAAGCAGCCTCCCATTTCAGTTCCAGTATTACTGCTGTTCTACCAGCAGACGAGCAGCAGTCAGGAGGGAGTAGGCAGCAAAGAACAAAATTGCCTGATGCTTGGCATAAGTCCAGGCATAGAGGCCAGCAGCTTGGAAAAGGCACAGAAGGAAAGCTGTGGCAATATTCAAATGAAGCATGAAGGTGAGCTGTCACTTATGGATGTTAGTGAACTAATTACTAAAAATCTCCTCTGTAAAGTCAGGTACACTGCAATGAGAAGTCATTCACCCATACAGAGCTTCAGTCTCTTGCCTTCTTCAGGGACAAGGAGACATTCACTTAGCCTTTTAATGGAATCATTTATAGACTACAGAGATTTTTACACAGCACTGTTCCAATTGTTGTTTATAAGGGTAAAGTCACCTTTTTTTGTCAAGGATTTATCCATGTAAAATCTCTATATTACTGAGCCTTGAAAATCTCACTAACTTAAATTTGAACTGAAGATCACATCTGTACCCTTTCATGATTAAATTTTTTTTAAAACTAGGCTGATTAATATTCTGGACATTTTTAAAATAACACCTAGAAGCTGAAGTTTCTTAAGCTTTGCAGAGCTTTCCAAATGCCTAAATACATATAGCAGTGTGTGGATTCTAGTTCAGTGTATGTATTTATGCTTCTAAAACAAGTTTAGTGGCACAAAGATGCAGCAGAAACTACTAGGTCAACCGAAACCAAAATGTTTCGCATTCATCTCTGTTTGACGAGCTTTTCAGGCTTTGCGCCTTGTTCCTAAACCAAGGACAGAAAAAGCTGTCTCCAAAGATAATGACCTTTATTTGCCTGCTATGTCTCAGGCCTCTATAGCCTCAGAAGAAGTCCAAAGCTGTTTTTTTTCCCAGTGACTGTGTATCTGGGGCAGACAAACACTGCCAGTTTCCAGAGTATGCCTTAGATAGAAAAGGCTAACATCCTTAGTGACACTGGGGAAGCTCTGGCCCCTTGAAGGTTCCAGGTTCCCTGCTACAGAGTCAGGAAACAGAGCCCAAAAAACCTTGGGATGAGTTCCCATAAGATTTCATTCCTGATCAATGATACAGTGCCTCTGTTGACACACAGACTGTGGGTCTCTAGCTACTGAGTTACATAAGGAGTTTTAATACACTTGTAAGAGCTCTGCAGAGACTATACTTTGCTGCTTTGATCTCCAAATGGGAGAAAGTTGCTAGACGAATAGTTAGGGGAAGACCAGCAACTTAGTACCTTTCAAGAAATGACAAGGCTACAGAATAATATCTTTATGTTTCCTAAGGAAGGCTCACCCTGTCTTCAGAGAAACCTTTCTCGTTTCCTCTGGTTCCTGTTAATTCCCATGCTGCGTGTTTTCATGCATATTTCTATACTGAAATTAGCACCAAATATAACAAGACCCACCTTAAAATTGTCTTAATGTGGAAATATCCTTTCCTCTCAGTATTCTGTACATCTCATATACTTTATTCCTGTACCCAACTTCATTTGTATGCAATCATAAAGGAAATTGTATTCTAGGAGAAGGAGGATGGATGCTTTCACATATGAATTGCAGTAACATACCAGCGATAAGCGTGCCACGATCATTGTCAAATACCATGGTCATAGACTCTATCTCTCCAGGACAACCTTGATTATCACGGAAGACCTGCAGCAGTGAAAGGGTTTGTATATCCCACACTATAAAAATCTAGAGGGAGAGAGAGGAGAGAAAATCTAGTACTGTATCATGTATCACACTGGGTTTTCAACTATGTTTCTATGACAGCAATGTTATAACCTCCAATGAAAATCACATTGTTAAGCATGGTACATCCCCAAATAAGCAAGGCAAATACCACAGGTATCTGTATCCTCATTTTTCTAAGAATAAAAGGCACAGAATTGCTGAGTTTTGTAAACACCTGACAGAGGAGCCAGATCTCCTGAGACCTTGTTCGACTCCTTAACGACAACATGTGTCATACTTTTGAGTTACATACAGATAAATGCCAATAGTTTAAAAACTTGTATTTGAACTGGACTATTAAACAGTGTGCAATAGTACAAAGATAAATTTCAGAGGGTTCCAAATAAAGGAATTCCTGCAGAATAATAAGGGAGATAATGATGCATGGAAATTATTCAGGGAGATACACAGATTTTGAGATTATTGGAATTTCCATCAGTAACCTGATTTTAAAGGAATTTGCCAAGGACCCAGCAAATTCTGAAATGAAGGGAAGAAAATAAACAGACGTAAAACACAGATCACCTTTGGCACCAGAGAGAAGTTCACACAAGTGTTCCAGAATTTTAAGTAGAAAGAAAATTTCTCCCTAATATTTTGTTTGTTTACAGGAAAACTCAAAGGGAAAAGGCTCTAAACAACTTCTTACTGAAGTTGAATATTCTCTCAGACAGTACTGAATTGGAAGAACTACTAGTTTGATAGACTTCTGATTACACTTCAGGAGTTTACTCAGACATGCAATTTCTAAAGCACACAAGATGACTTTTAGGGAGAAATAGACAGTGAGAAGGCTTGAAAAGGGAAATCAAGTTGAATATAAAAAGTGATGAAACTGTTCATTCAGCTGACAATAGACCAGCAAAATAGAGAGAAGAATTGGTAGTGAAAGTTGATAAAGTTAAGGCAATGTAGCAGGTAGATCTCCGAGCTCAGTTCTGGCACAATCGCAACTAGAGCATGTAAAAACAGCTGTAAGAACTGAAGATTAATCAGAAGCAGGTATCTATGGAGATACTCTAGTCAGGTGAAAAGAATAAGTCACTGAGCAGAGAATTAGTGACCCTTCCATAAACATCACCCAGATCTGTTACATGGCTAGTAAAATTACACACACACAAAAAAAAATATGAAGACAGACAATTGTAATAATCTTACGTGTAATTCATTCAATTGGTCAACAACTGAATAAATAAATAATTGTCAAACAAATTTGACAGCTGATTTATCAAAGCAATAAGGAAAGATGATTTTACAGCATGAATGAATACAAATGAGAGCTTCTTGCACTATTTCTTGCTGCTTGTTCAGCTATTGATGCCAGCACCACACTGAGAAAATGCAGTTACTTAAAGTGACAGCAAAAACCTGGACACATCACAGCATTTGTAAGTCTCTTCCCTTCCTTTTGGCCTTCTTCGTTTCCCAGCCCACGGGCAGGGATGGGGAGATTACATAAAGCTTGGTTCCACATGAGTAAGTCCCACACAAGGCATCACCAGCGTGGCCGCAAGGTATAATGTCACTGCTGTTCATCTGCCTCAGCACACACGACTGTGCATGAATTCATGCATGAAGAGCGTCAACAAAAGGCATGCTGATTTGGAAATTAGGAGGTGACTAGCGGGAGTTGCCTGAGGAATGTTTGGTTAATAGTAACATTGCCGTTGTACTTATTTATTGAAGAACTTCGCACGGCAGCCTGACAAATGCCAGGAATCCCTGAAGCCTTTTGAAAACATATTCTTTATGGCACAATGCTTCTAGACTCTGTTTTGTGAAATCACAGAATACAGACTGTGTTCGAGCAAACAAAACACATTATGGAGGAGGCTGAGTGTGGAGAGAAAAAGCTTCTACTGTTTTTGAAATAACTTCTTTCCTTCTTTCTGCAGTTCCCACCTTACAAGGAAAGCTGAGTTCTACTTCCAGAAACATTATATCAACGACACTGGCTTACATTAATGAAAATCCCGGTTCAGTTTGGCTGTTAGCAGAACTGGGTTTTATCCAGATATATACCTTTCTTAACAGTTGGCAGAGCAGGGATTCTTGCCTTGTTCCCACACTGTGGCCAGCCTCCTTCACACAGCTGGAACCAGTACAGGGGCACTGGGGGAATGCACGCTGCCCCTCTTTCCTAGCTTGGCTTCCACAGCTTTAGCAAACTGCTCTGTTACCCTCTCCAGGACCACAGTCTGGATCACTTCCCTGTCTTCTGGGTTGCTCTTCTCGTGGCTTTCACTTTTCAACCCAAGGGCAAAACCACACAGTAACAGATGAAATTTCCACAAACACTAAGTGAAATTAGGAATGAAATCACTCCAGTATTCAGTGCAAGTTCTTGCCAAAGCCTCCTGAGACCCCTTAAAAAGTTAAAATGTGTATATTTACCTACATTAACATTTTTCTCTCAAGCACCACCTTCCTTCAGGCCCTAAAATTCAAACATAGGAAAAAGCCTGAACTATCTTTTCCGTCTGTTCTAAAGCCTATGTTCTGTGAGCATGTAACAACAGCAACACCCTTCACCTGTTTTTCTTAATACACACACACAGACAAACGAAAAGCAAAAGATTCATCTTACCAATTAAAATGGGAATAGCAAAGGGAGACAGAACAAAGATGAGAAATGGGGCAAGGCAAATTTAGCAAATAAATATTATACTCAGTACAATAAAGTTCAGGCTCAGGAACACTGTACCTCCTGCTGGATTGTTATGAGGACACTTCCCTCCTTCCTCCTCCCCCCCAGTGAAAGATAATACCTTCAAATTACTGCTAATTAAGAATAAGAAAGTGACCTTAAAACACCACTTTAAAGAAAATACCTTAACAACTCTCAAGAGAAAACAGTAACACAGTAACTTCCTTTTAGTGCTTCCCAACTCTCATATTCCTGCGCTGATGCTTTCTGTAAGTTCAGAACTATTTGTTTTTTTGAAAAAGACAACAACTTTCCTCAGTTTTACAGATCGATGATGTGGCAAGTCTTTAAAACAACTTATGAAAAAACACTTCTGCAGGAAACTCCAAAATCCAGCTACTCTTGGGGAAGAAAGATGTTGCACAAGCCACAGCATTCGCAGTAGGCATAGATGGGAAGAGTAAGCAACAATTACAGTTGATTTTCTGTTGAAGTGTTTAGTTTATCTGCCCCTATTAGCTACACTGTTCGGCTATTTCAGAGAGGCATTGAGGGCTCCATTGTCTAAGTGAAAAAAATTACAATTTCATACAGAACATCTGAGCCCTCAAAGACAAAAATCATCAAGCATGAAGCAGAGGTCAAACTGTAGTTCTGCTTGTTGTGTTATTTAATAGAGTAAGTTATCTGCTGAGAAAGGCTGTTGTGTGTCTTGTGATCCCTGAAGGTGATCCTGCAAAGTAGTACAACTCTCTGTAGTTATTAGAAGACTTAGGAACAAATTGATGTCAATGGGATTAGTTGTGAGGCTAAGGCAAGGAGGATTTAGCTCTAAGCACATTAATGCAACGTGGTGCAGCAGATGGTACTGTAACTACTGCCTTATTGAGGCAGTAATTTGGTGAAGTTCAAAATTACGAACGTTTCAAATAATTTCCTCAAATAGTACCACTAACCTGGTAATATAGAAGGTTACTTTCCTTGTCCCAAACACGGAGGAATGCTGTAAAGAAATCAAACTGGTTTATATTAGAGGATGGAGCACCTCTCCTATGAAGACAGGCTGAGGGAGCTGGGGCTGTTCAGCTCGGAGAAGAGAAGGCTCCAGGGAGACCTTACAGCAGCCTTCCAGTATGCGAAGGGAGCCTACAGGAGGGATGGAGAGGGACTCTTTGTCAGGAAGTCTAGTGACAGGACAAGGGGTAATGGTTTTAAATTGGAAGAGAGGAGATTTAGATTAGATATCTCAAAGAAATTCTTTCCTGTGAGGGTGGTGAGAACTGGAACAGGCTGCCCAGGGAAGTCGTGGATGCCCCATCCCTGGAAGTGTTTAAGGCCAGGCTGGATGGGGCTTTGAGCAACCAGCTCTAGTGAGAGGTGTCCCTGCCCATGGCGGGGAGGTTGAAACTTGACGATCTTTAAGTTCCCTTTCAACTATAACCATTCTATGGTATGCAATAGTGAGTCTAATTTTATAGTAATGAACCTGCATGTTATTTACCGGCTGCTATGCAATGACCGAGACTATGTAAAGGCAAAGCCTCTGTATGTCTGTCTCTGTACTGTGTGTTCAGTGCGCTGATGAGAGAGCTTCCTGATCCCCAAAGCCAAGATGAAATAACCTTCAATACTTTTGGACAACAGTTTCAGTGGACATTTAGATGGTGGTGTGTGGGTCAAAAGCAGGAAGCTAGATGTGTAGGACAGAGGAGACTGCCTATGAACACCTAGATCAGAACAGCTCAAAACCAGTCAGGTTCCTCCTATCATTCTTCAGCCAACCTTAGAATGATGCTCTCACCTTAGACATAGGGTAAGTAATGGTAGTAATTTCCCGGTACACAACTTTTTGTTTACATTTTGAAAATCTACTATGTCTGCATTCTCTCATAGAAAAATAAGCAACCAGGTAACTACAGGTCTGGAAATTTATTTTTAACATGGCTTAAATCCTAGATCTCAGTTTTCTGGTAGAAGAACTCTAGAAACCAGTACAGGCAGAATATAGATCTCGCTCTGTTTCAATCTACAGTAAATACAGAATATTTAAAGCTTTAACCACTGAACACTTGTCCAGAAACAGAACATCTAATGGATCATTTCCTTCATGTATGCTGAGAATACATGAAGACAACCTATTTGTGAAGGAAATCCGTGCATTCTAAGATATACTGAGAAACAAAACATCATTTTGCAAAGATGCAACCATAGCTAGAACAGATACCTCACAGTCCAGCTGCATGCTGGTTGTAAGCATGCAGGTATGTTATAGACCATGTAAATCTAAGAACTAGAGAAGGACAATGTAAGTATAAGCCAAAAAGTCTATTTAAAATTAATTCTAATCCCTTTTAGTTTTTTACACAATGGTCAAGGTTGGAAGGACCTCTGAAGGTCATCTTGTCTCACTCTGCTATTCAAGTGGGGCCACCCGGACCCAGTTGCCCAGGACCATGTCCAGATGGATTTTGAATATCTCCAAGGGTAGAGATGCCACAAGCTCTCTGAGCAACCAGTGCCAGTGCTTGGTCTCTCTCATGGTAAAAGAAGTGTTTCCTGATGATCAAATGAACCTCCTGTGTTTCTGTTTTCATTGGGTCTGGTACTGTCATGGGGCACCACTTAAAAGAGCCTGGCTCCATCCGCTTTACAGCCTCTATTCTGATATCTATATCTGTTGATGAGATCCCTCTTGAGTTTTCTCTTCTGTATGCTAATTCTGTAGGATTTATTTGCAGACTATCCAAGAGATAAAGTAATTTGAATAATGGAAAATGGGACAGGAAATAACAGAAAATTGCTTAAATTACATGAAAAGTCCAAAGAAGAATACTTAATGTTTTTGAAAGATTATGCAATATAAGTGGAGAATAAAGTTCTTAATATCTGGCAGGAGCAAATAAAAAAAAAGAGAATAAAAGCACAGTCCAAGGGAAGGATTAACTTTGACTTTTAAAGCGGTACACAAAAAATGTATCTGATACAGATGTGACCACATAATTTCTGTGAAGGATGACTGCAGCAGATTTCCCAAATGCATCTTTTTCAAATTATCTAGATTAAATTTAATATTGTTGATATGCAGTACATTTCGGTAACAGCCACGATTAGCAATGGTTTGACATAAATTAAACAATGTGCTTCCAGCTCAGCTGCTCTCATTTTTCAGGAAGACAAATGACTGTATTACAAATATATCCTTAAAACAGTTCATGTGCTTTCAAAGTAGGTTAGATGATAAACATCCACACTAACCTACAGACATTGATACAATCACCTGCTTAGTTCCAGACAGGCAAAAGACATTTATGAATCCCCACTGGGATATCACATAGCCTGTTTGCCATTAAGCAGACAGAGAGAGAGGACTGGAGACTGATAAAATTAAGGCTTGGGTAAATATTCAAAATTGAGAAAAAATATTAATAACATATTGTATCTTCCATGAAACCCTAGAAGTTACCTTTGGGTTCTGTAAGAATAAAACTAACATAAATATAAAAGTGTTAATTTACTATGGGCAAATTTCAGCAAGGAAATGTTTATGTGCTTGCATAAAGTTGGCTGCATCAGATTATGATGAAACTATGAACGGAATGAAATTCTGCCATGCCCTAGAACAGAGATGCAAGAAATCATCCTGTTTATTGCACTAATCTCCTACCAAATATAAATGTGTGCATTCCTCTTTCACTATTAGCTGCCAAAAGTTAAATTTCTTGTAAATTGAAAAAGACCAAAGATTATTCCCTACACTGACTGAAACAAAGATTTATTTATTTTTTAATGATATTATACAGTGATGTAAAATTTGGGAATATATTCCTTATCCTAGTCCCACTGACTGTCAAACACAATTGAGATTGCTTTTAAGCATCGAAGCCTGTAGGGTCAAATCTTGCTCACCTGACTCACTCAAGTAGTCTAATTCAACCAAATCCACCACTAGAGGCATTCTAGTAAAATCAATGGAACAACTGGTGTAGCAAATTTTGTCTTACTGACTTCCACTGACAACAAGCAGGCAAGACATGAAGTTTCAGAGTTTCAGCCTCTACTGTTTTAGTTGTGAATCCCTATTCCACGCTAAGGGAGAGAGAGCGGTTGTCACTGCTTCACAGCCTTTCAGTACAAGAGCTATGCAGTCTGGTCTGGTCTCTGCCATTGGCCTTAATCTTCTTGTTTTCACAGAGCATTATGAGTATAAAATCATCTTTCAGATAATGAACTGCTTCCTGCCACATAACCAGGTTTAATAATCCTATCCCTATGAGTGATTTCTTTTTTCCCCTCAGTGTTTCCTAAATGCATTCAGACGGTTCTGTAATATGAAAAAATGAATTTATAAATGCTTCAGGCTGCAGGATGAGAATAAAAATGGGTGAACTAACTACAGAGAGGAAGGAGCAGTGAAGGGCTGAGTGACACAGAGGAGAGGAAAAAATAAATATAGCAGAGATTTCCTGTGCAGCACTCTTCTATCTAGGCTGGGCTGTTAGGTCAGTTTTCCGTTATTTTTCTATCTCTCAGATTGCTCTCATATTACCATGTACTCCATAGAAATAATTCTTCATCTGATTGGGCCCACTTTAAAAAAGACTAGCAATTTCTATTAAATTACAGTATTGGTATTTGTAGACAAATGCTGCAGTGCCAGTGTAGTAACCAGGCAGATCAAATACCTTTACACAGGACAGTACTGTCTTGCCTGGGTTGAAATGTTCAGCTCATGTCATGGTTGATTCTATCCAGTGTATCCTGAAGTATCCAAGGACGCTGCTTAGCTGTAGTTCCAAGTCCAAAGACAGCAATTTTTTAAAGACTTATATATTCTATAAGCACTCTCTTAAATAAAAAATATATTGCTTCAGTGTTTGAATAAGCCATATTATTTTACTTTGTATTCCCTGAGACCTAGCACAAAAGATGTAAAATAGTTGTAACAATGAGAAATACCTCACTCATTCCTGGTTTTATAACTCCGAAATGATACATATCAATGAAATTACAGCCATAAATCAAAAGAACAGGCTTCTGCAGACATTGAGGAAAAAGTGTTTTCTGAAAATGAGGTTAGTGGCTTCTGCAGAATAATGCAAATCAAGGAGTTATATACATTCATTTTTGCAGTTAAATACCCTCACTTTCACTTTCCTGCCAATAACCTAATCTATGATTCCAAGCTGCTGACATTTTAGCAAAGAGTCCATGTATTATGTGAAAATCTGAGTCTGTATTTTGGTGGAATGACACAAAAGATAACTTAAAACCTCCAGACAAACTTAATAGCATTTCCTTTGGAAAATTTATTTCCAGGAATATTATATTCTGAAGCAAGTTTACCAGCCCAGAATTATGACAATCTCTGCCTCTGCCCTCCCTTCTTCCTCGGTGTCACTGCTATAGAATACTAATTCATATAACTAAAGGACAGACAGAAATTATTCACAAAGCTATGGCTGTACCTAATTTGTAAGTATTCTTATGTTATAAACCCAAAAAAGTAAATTTAAGTTTAGTGACAAGATAATTTGATATATACGTTATTTTTTAATAGCTACCTTACCACAGTTTACTAGTAAAATGTTCTGTAAGTAATCCTTATAATATTGGAGCAAAGTGATCATATCCTGGACTAGTTTAAAGAATCTTAATTTTCTTAAATGGAAGTGTTATTTGAGTTCAAATTCCAAAGTATCTTCTTATTTGTTGTTATATGTTTGTTTTGTTATTAGTGGCTCAGGGCAATCTGTCTTCAGTTAAATTAAACATCACACTATTTTCCAGAAAGCAGTACTACATGCCAAAATCTCCACCTATGGATTTGGTAGGCTGACAGGTAGAGAGAAGGGTAAATGAAGCTGTAAGAAGTTTCTGCAGGGGATTGCTATGTGAATGAAACATTCAGGTACAGGTTACACTATAATTCTGGTGGTTACCAAAATAGCATGGAAATTGACAGAATGTTCATATCTACTATTGTAAGTATTCTTTTGTCACATTCAGAAAAAAAAATATGTCAAATAGTTCCTAATCTTCTCAATATAAAATAATTTGGAAATTTAAAGCTACAACTCTACCTTATTTTTACTATGAATGAACTGGTAAACACTGAGATTAGGACTACATGCTATCAGAAGCACTTACTCAAAACCAGATTCCTACTTGCATTTATAGCATTGATTTCCATGAAGTTAAGCAAAGTGTTTTACCTTTGCAGAGGAAAGGCTGATGACATGTTGATCTTTTTCATTTGTCACAATGTCCACAATACCATGTTGGTGTCCTGATAGCTTCCCTGTAGGCCGACTAGTAATAGCGGGATGCCACAAACGAAGGAGTTTGTCATTACCTAAAAAATATATATATATATATATAGTAAAGGCTAATAATCACTGATATTACAAATAAACTTTGTAATGGAGAACTTACTGTTGATAAGTCTCTGCTTTCACCACATAGGCAACTCCCACATAAGTATGTGAATATTTCATTCTAATGGCTGGATTCCAGCTTAGGTTTTTATTGCTTACCCTCAAACTTGTATGAAAAACATATAACTGACCTGCCTTTATAAATGTTTTATTTTCCTAGAGGGATGTCAGGGACATAGGATGTGACTGCACGTGGTAGCCCCATGGGAGCAGAATACTTTTCTAGAAATAGAACTGATGCTCAAATTTTGTTCCTTCACAGATATAATTTACAAAAAACATCAAAACGATATTTGTGTCCACTTAGCCAGGAAACGAAGGGATGACCACCTGTATGGAAGAAGGTGGGTGTGCAAAACTGGAAGGGGAGCAGATATGAAAGCTTAGGGCAGATAGGAAACAATAACTGCTGATGAATGATTTTGTGTCTTAAATTAATTGAGAATTAGGTCTTTCATGTTTATTTGTATGTTCAAACATTAAATTTACCTACAATTTAGGGAATAATTCTTGATTGTATTATAGATGAATCTTTTGGTTCTATTTGCATAATAATTTCCATAAATGTTTCAAAACAAAAATGTTAAAATGTATTCCTAAACTCCTAGGTTCACATACTGATGTAAATATAATTGTACCTAGTGCTCTGAAAAATTTCATATTTTTCAGAGGAGTTTCAAGAGAGCATGAGCACAGTTTAAATTTGACATTAATGAATTTCTATTTTTACTTTCAATTTCTGGCAAATATTGCAAATGTATGAATTGTATGCAATTAGCTGAACACACACACATTTTGACACACAATAAACGAAACAGCCACATTGTATCTAAACATCAGTTTGAGTTTTAGTTCACTCGCAGCTTAAAGTGAAGTGCAGAAAGCAAAAAACCCCACAAACCAGGAAGTACATGCCCCAAAAGAACATTCACCAAACCTCAAGACTGTGAAACTCAGCTCAGTTTTGTTAACAAAGAGAAGACTTAAAAGGTCACCTCTTGCAGAGTGCTCTCCTGGGATCTTCCCTAAGCTTGTTCAAACTACTGCCATTGGTCAGCCTCTCCCTCTCTCTCTGTAGAGATCCATTCCTTTCCTTCTTAATACAGCAATAAGTGATTCATTTAGGAACATCTCATCTCCCTTCTCTTCCATTAAATATAATTGTCCTCTCAGTTAAATTGATTCCACTGTTTATGTAGCCTCTCTCATTGGAGAAATGATCTGCTCTTAAAATAACTCTAACAGAAAGTAATTCTAGCTAATGCCAGATAATTTCACAACTGTGGCTGAGAACGCACCTCCCCAGGTGGTGTGTTAGGTTGCCATAGACATGTCCTGTAAATTAGCAGAACCATTGTGAATGAGAAATAAGACCATGGGAGTAAAACAGCTTGCAAACCTTCCATGCAGTCAACAGAAGGACACAAAATAAAGTAGGCAGGAGCCTTCACCAAGACTGATGAGATCAGTTATAATCAGAGGGAACTGACACTCCTTCAATAACATGTCCTTTAGCAGCTGCAAATGGAAACTGTCATGTCTTAAAGTGACAGTGGACCAGGTATAAGCTGTTGAGAGTACCTGTCCAGCTCAACTACCTACTTCCTTTGCTTTTGAGGAACAGGATCTTTTTTGGCCTTCCTAACTGGTCTTCTCTTTATATTCCTGATGTGATGGCAGATGAATGGAGGGGAGGACAGCAACCCTTCATCATGGTAGAGAGAATTTCTTTTAAGAATAGAATCACTAATACATGTTCTTCAGATGTTAACAGGAAGAGCAAGTATCATCAGGAAGGAAAACCTTCTCCTACATTAAAAATGTTGTTTGCCTCCCATGTGAAACAGTGGATTAAGTTTTATTCTTTACTGATATTGAGATGGTGGTGGATTTGGTTATAGTGGACGTGTTCACTCCTCTCTTTCTGGACTAATGCCATACTGGCCCTGGCATGTGCTGCTTCACTGCTTCACTGGAACATTTGCTGGAACATTTATTCTCTCTATGCTCCAAATATGCCTCCGGGATTCAGAATCCTTACACAGAAGGCATAGGTACTAAGCACATTTAAGAAAAGCTTGAAGAAGATGTATTATCTGTCTACATATCAGACAGCACATTTTTAAGATTCTGTGAAATCAATTATTTGAATCATAATGTGCTTAGTTCAGTCTTTTCCATTCCAAGATAAATAGTTACGAAAGCATGCTTTTAAGTTTTTTAAAAAATTCAGATTCTATGACCATAGCCTATACTAGCCAGATGTTAGGGATTCCAATATATTCTTAGAAGATGTGATCTTTTGTCGTCTCCTTTGCTTACACAGTTTTGTAATTTGTGTGGTATTACAAGTCTGCTAAGATATCTGCATTTCAGGGGTGCTGAAACCCCCTTGAGAATAATAGCACTTTTGAATAGGAAAATGCTAGGCTTAGCTTGGCATCCTCTGATAAACTAGCAAAGAAAAATATTACTCCTGGTGTCTTCATATGCTGCTCCTCACACACAGAAGCACCCTTTATTCTTTAAAACAACTTGTCATTCCTTCAAGCTCACCTTTTAAACAATCTTGGGTTATAATGTTGGCAAAACCTCTTCAGAATGGTGAGGACATCTGGTAAACTAACATAAGTTCATATGTTTATCATATTGACCAGTGTCTCTTTCTTTTATTGTGCTGCCTTGTCTGTCTTATGTTCTTCTTAAATTTAGACTGCATCATAGGAAAGAGTCTGCTTATGCTTGCAAGTGTTACTATTAGTGGAGTCCTGGGATACGATTTCTATAACTAGGATTCCTGGGAATTGCTGAAAATGCCAATACCAATGTACAGTGCCAGTAAAAACCAACCAACCAACCAAGATATAAGATGGTACTTCACTTGTGCCAGGAATACACAAAGGATACTGAACAAGCACAGAAGACTTCCTTTTATATGTCTTAAGCTTCTACTGCTAGATTTTGAAATCACTGATAGTTTTTCTTCTACATTATTGCTCACAGGAGAACAATAGCTTGATTTGAAGAAATAATGAGGTTAGAAGTTGATGTATCATATGATTTAAAACTGATCATCTCCAGCTTCTCCATGAATGCATAATTTGATTTTAACTGTAGCTGTTCCCTGAGGTGATGATTAAGACATAGGTGGAATTGAAATGGATACAAAATAAGAGGAAAATCATATCACTTTACCATTCAACATCATATTAATGCAAAATGCTACACAGAAAAGTTATTCTAAATTACTATGGGCTCCATATTGTAGGCCACTATCAGGCTTTTATCATTTTATTGGTTGAAGAAGTCTAGCTTTTATCATGAAAAGTTCACTTCACCAGTTTCTTATTCCTTATAAATGTCAAGTGTCTGGAAGACAAACTTAGATTGTGTCACAGTACCGGCAAGCTCATGAGCATATTGAAATACAGCAAATAAATTATGGAAGAATAAGGGTCTTAAACATGATTTTTTTAACAATAACTTCCCAGTGTAGTAATACTTGTAGTATTTTGCATACCATTTGTGCTATAAACACATGGTTAAATAACATTAGGTTGGGGCTTAGTGAAGTTGTTAGCAGATTTATCCCCACTGAATACTCTAGAAGCTAGGAAAAAGAATGAACAGTAAAGCTTTAGGGAAACATGATCAGAGAGAAGAACAACACAAAGTATTAAGATGGGCCAATGTGAAAAGGAAAAGGTGGCCAAAGAGTTACAGGAAGGGATGGTAGCCCTGCTGACACTGAAAGGAGTAACGTATAATCTGACCAAGACAGTTGCAACCATGACTTGGAAAGGTACCCTAGAGTAGTTCAACATGTTGTTTCTCCTGTTCTATTATATAAATAATATGATACTTGAACCAAATCCAGATTGAGCCTTTGATTGATTCCTGTCATAATCTATATCTTTTTTGAGTAAGGCTCCCAGTAATTAAAAACAAGACCTCTTTTTTTTCATCATTTAAGACAGAAGCCATTATTTGCATTCTTAAGATACTAACTCAGCTTTATTTTATCTTATTTAACTGGAGAAAAAAATTAACAACAGAACAACCTCTTGGAAAAAACCTCAATACTTACCTCCGGTGACAATGACTTGTGCTTTTGCGCAGTACGTGAAGGCATTGACCCCTCTAGGGACAGAAAATTCCTTTACAGGTCTGTAATCATTAAAGCAGTTTATCAGGTGAGAAACATTAGGAAAACATAGTCTAGAGTCATTCCACTTTTCTGTAGCATATAGAATATCTGTTTGCATAATGCATACAATCTCTTGTTAAAAACAAACTGATTTATAACAGTGACTTACATACTAGCATCAATAAAATGGGAACAGGGTACACTTTCCATTAAAGTAGTAAATATCTGATTTGATCACCTGAATCCTTTATCAATCATACTCCAAACAGAATACTAAAATGGTAGTTGTTGCCAAAGTAAGCCTTCACACACTCCTGCATGCTCAAAGCAGTTATCACTGAGGAAAAGCATGAAACCAACTGCCTTTGCCTGTTTCAGACAAGGAGGTCTGAAATTTAATTTTTTTGTTCTTTGAAATCCAGACAGGCAGGTCCTTCACTTATTCTGGGCTAGAGAGTAACCATAGATACTGAAAACCATAACAGAAATTTTGACAAAAGACTCTGGAAACTTTAAAGGATTCATGAAAGAGCTTGTTCTTTTTAGGCAAGTAAAAATAAAAAAACTATTCACTCCCTATTTATGTGAGCAAAGCTTTCTTTCCAGAGCTCTACCAGAAGAGCCTTAATTCTCTTGATTTGTAAAATAACAAGTAATTGATTTAAATGTGTGATTGGCAGTTTTACTCAGAACTTCTCATCTTTTTTCCTTTATTTCTTAAATTTAATACATTTACATAACTGTCTATTGGCTCTTTAATGAACAGTCTTGATACTCTTCTAACATGAGGGCGCATATGAGGTTCCAGCAGTGTGAAGTCCTGCCCAAGACATGACCTTGCAAATGAAGCACCCTGTGATCCTACCCACACCTCCCTTTTTTTTGGATACTTTACAAGAAAAGACTATGACTGCTTATCAGCCGTTATCCATACAGAATCTTAACAGTTACATATGAGACAAGGTACATTGCATCCCTCTTCAAGCACAAGAACAACTGCTTTTGCAAAATTAATTGGGGAAATTTGTTTTGTTAGCACTTGTAAATCATATATTTCAACCATGATTACTCATGGAATGGGAATTTCAAAGTGATTTGATCCATAGTTATTTTTAGGGCTATTAATTTCACTTTAACAGCTGTGTGATTTTTCAGTTGTTTGAATATAATGTCAATGTCACGCTGCATGAAGCTGCTTGGAGAAATGTATTGCAATTGGAGACCAAATTATAGCCCATGTTAAACAAAAAAGAACTATCAAGATATTTGCAGTTAATGTTCTATATTACAAGCAGTATATGGTGGTAGCATATACACTTTTGAATACACTTTCGGCCCTGCAGTCTTTGTTTTCTTTCTCCTCAAATGAATTCTATTTTCTCAAAACTCCCAACAAAATCAAACAAGATTTCTCAGCATTTCTCCTGATAAAGTATGTGACCTTGGACAAGCTATAATTATTTCATATTTCACTTTACCCCTCTGCAACAGACATGCAATACTCATAAAACTTAAAGCTATTGGACTGATGCAAGAATTACTATGTGAATATTTATGGCCTACATTATACAAGAGATAAAACAGATAATCATAATTGTTGCTACTAGCCTTAAAAATCTACTAATCTCTGGATACACCTCACAGAGGACTTGTGAAGCTGATCTAATGCTTAAAATGCCTTGAGATATTTGAATGAAAAGTTCTGTCATATCTCTGTTATTTATAGTTCCTTTTTACATCTAATTGTGTTTGTATTGTTTATTTTTTAATTGGGCTACAAACTCTCCTAAAATCACAGACCAGTAAGTCTTGGAATCAGCTACAGCACTGATGAGCCATATGAATAAGGATATGGCACAAACAAGGAGGCCACAACCTCTTTCCTGCTGCACAGGAAATCCATTTCACATCCCTCAAAATTAATTCCTCTCTTGGCTTAAGCTTGTGTAACTGAAAACTGTGAAGTTGAAACTTGTGAAACTGAAGTGTAAGTGAATACATTTTTGCGTAGATGTAAACTTGCTTATAAACAATGCTTGTAGAAAAGACACCTTCAATACAACAGGACAGCATCTCACAAGGCACAGATATCATGCAGAGTTATAAAGCAAAAGATCTCTCTTTTTAGATGTCACATACTTACAAGTTGTCCCCCAGTCGCTTTATGTCACCGAAAACAAATGAACGAATGCTGTCTGAGGAGCAGGATCCAAAACAGTTTAGTTCAGAAAAATATTTAACTTTCACAGCCCAGTCATCATGTAGCTTGCGTTTAACACTAGGGATAGAAATTGAGATGTTTTTAGGATATACTAGCATCTACTGTCATATGCCCATGGGTTGATAGGGATTTTGTCAGCGAGATTATACACAACTAATGCTACCATTTAAATATCCAGGGCAGATACAGAACCACTCTTCCAGCTCAAAAGCAAGCAGAGCTAAAGTTAGAGTGGAATCATGCACTTCTGTAGTACCAATTATGCTTCCATTTGATTGGGCACAATAAAGCTTGCCTGTGTCAAACTGGATAACAGCAATGGTAAATTCTTCCCTGGAATTTTTCTCTGCAGCCCCTCTGTTGTAAGATCTACTGAAAATGATGGCACTTCCTTCACACAACAACAAGCAAATCATATTTACTGCATTGTGAAAAATTATTCTATTAGTTAGGTGGGGTTAATTTATGCACAAAAACTAATCCTCTATTTAGGCCAGAGAAAACCCAAATTAAAGAAACATAATTGCTAAACTGATAATATTTTATCACAAGCAACTTACGAGTTGAAAGTTTTGGAGTCCAAGACCTGTAGTTGTGATTCTTTCTTGCCTTTACATTGTTTCAATGCAAAGCGATCACGTGTCAGAGTAAGCAGGTGAACATAACCCTTATCATCTCCCATTAGGATATTATCCTTAGCCAAGTGATCCGGCATTGTTACCGTGCAAACAGAGAGCAGAGCATTTTCCATTGGTTTGATGATAAAGCAATTCTGTGAAATACGGTAGATAGTTTATTAGTTCCACACGAGCCCTTAAGTTGACTGAGCATATCATGCTTATCAACATTCAATTCTTGACTTTGTTTCTCAAAGCCTCCCCTGTGATAGCTGTTTTCTGGTTACTAGAAACACATGGAAGGTCATTATCAGGTGAAGTTAAATGCAAACTGTATGGATTTCAGTAAGGCTTTATTTCATAGGCAGCTTTTTCCATTTCTGTGAGGAAATACTAATTACAAATTTTTGGAAGGATTTCACCATATTAGGTAGGATGCTGTATTTCCTAAGACTGTATATGTTTTCCTGTTCAAAAATAAGATGCTGTCTAGAAGATAATGGGAAATAGCCAAATCAAAGAATTATTCAAACCACAAAATGCAGCAGTGACACACAGGGAGAAATTATATCAGAGTCCTAATTATTAATGCAACCTGTGAGTACCAAGTGTACTAATATGGGCAGATGTTTGAATTTTCAGGAATTGAGATGGTGGAAATGAATGCAGCTGTGAGCCACTGCGGTATTTTGCTAGACTGGAAGGCATGGGAATGGGATTTTGGGTCATGTGCATTATATTCTTTATTGGTTCTACTCCCTGACTCCATCTGTTATTTGATTAAAGCATCCTTGCCAACGCAAACTGGCAACTGTTCACATGCTGTAGGAATTAACTACATAGAAACATTAAAGAGACATAACACAGATACAGAACTGTAGTCTTGAAAGAGAACTGCTCCTATTCAGCCACAAGACACTTTTAAACTCTCACTGGTGTAATGACTGAAGGAAATCTGGAGAATAATGACTGGTGAATAAATTTTTCGGTCTTTCTTCCCAGAATTCCAATTGAATTCACAGTACAACTTCCATAGATCCATCAGAGCTTGGGGAGTGGCCTTCAAATATTGAGAACAAAAAAACCCCAAAACTTAAGACTTGATGTTATCTTAAAAATATTTCCTTTGCTTTCTCTTTTCTTCTCAGCCAACTCAGAATTGCTGAGAAACATCCCAGGAACAGGAGGAAAAAGCTAAGGTATGGGTCAGAAATCCTTGCAAAAACTGTATTTTGTAATAAGGCATTCAAGAAATCTTTATCTGTTTGGACAAACACTGTCAACACAACAATGCTTCTGTTCTTGGAAAGCCATGAACAAAATGCAGGATATGAAGAAGTATTTTCTTTAAATCAGGAAGTTATCTTAAAGGAGTCTATGCTAAATTCCTTGGAAAACCTGTTCCTGGATTCTAAATAGATTTTGAGATACACCTATGCACATGCACACACATTAGATATAAATGTGCACATACATGCATTATATATATATACAAAAAAATAAATTCTTTGGGGGTTTGTTTGCAACATAGTACAAAATTTTTCTCTTTCTTCCAAGTTTTTAAGATACTCTAATAATTCCATTTGGTGTGGAAAGGGTATTTCTTCTTTAAATTCTCACTGAGTTCCCATAAAGAAAAAAGTTAATGCCTTCATCCTGTTAGACAAAAGGAATGTGAATGTATATTGAAAACAAAGGGTAATCTTTTTCAGGCGTCCTCTTTAATATTTGCTTGATCCAGCAAAATACCTGACTCCCTTTTGATTTGTAGTCCCAGACAATGATTGTCCTTTCAGTTACAGCCACAACACATTTCAGCTGAGGTAGGAAATCACATCCATTGACCCAAGCAGTATCCTGATGAAAATAAAAAGGGTAGCTAAAGAAGGATTTCCTCTGTAAATGTATAACCTTCTTTATTATTTCACTATGTATTTTAAACCATGCCCACATAAATATACTCTGCACTACTGGCTGACAGATCCAGCCCCAGTAAACAGAACTAAGAGTTCTAACTCCAGGAATGGTTCATACATGAAGTTGCAGAGGTGCAAGGCTCAACCTCTGTTATCAGTGACTCACCTCAGATGCACAGATGTTACACATGAGAGGACACAATACATCTATATTATTAGCTGAACTGTAATGATACTCTGAAAAAAACACTCCGAGCAGAGGAAATTTAAGCTATGACATCCACCACTATAATAACTGAGTTTGGTTTCCTGCACAGCATATCTCAGAGAATGTCCACTGAGAAGTTTAGAGCCTAACAGAGAAATTGTTTGAGTTAGCCAACGCTGCCTTCCAGGCCAGTTCTTGCTCAAGGACCTCAGCCTGTGGAATGAACAGGCTGTGTAAACAACAGAGCATGGTGCTTTATCTTTATGGTGCAAAATGAAAGTTTTTGAGCAGAACAGGCTCCTAATGTGGCTTGAGACTACTTGGAAACTAGTCCTCAAGAAAGCAATGCAGAAACTAATAAATCAATTTGATACACCAAGAAGTGCCTGATAGAAGAGAACAGTCTGCCAGAGACTCTCAGCAAAACATGTTGCCTAGTTCCAACTTGAGAGCAAAAAACTATAAGAATTTCTCTTGGCGCTGCTGTACTTCACAGACAAGCCAGGCAGCTGCACCAAATCAACATGTTCATTATTTTCTTCTTCCTGTCACTCAAGGGCTCTATCTTCACTCCTTCATTTTTCAATACAGTTTCTGTTTCAGCTTTTCTCGTTCATCCACTGGATATGCTTATGCTTTTCCATGATATATTTAAAAGTAATTTAATTTCCATTATTAAAGAGAAATTACTTGTTCATTACCAGTATTTCCATCATCATCCAGTGATGATTCTGTGCTGACTACTATTATTAGAACCTGTCAGCTGGACAACGCTTAATCTATTTAACATGCACTCTAGTGTTTTTCTCAGTGGTCATATTTTAAAACAGGAAGTCATATGATACTAAGTTGAATACTATACAGAGTTTTAAGTGCATTATATTTATGCCTCTATACTTTTTACTCAATCACATAATCTCATCAAGAAATGAAATCTGGTTTTCTTGAAGTGACCTGTTCTCCATGACATCTCTAAATAATTAGTACTCATAGTTCACGTTCTGTTTGAACCAACATGATGCAGGGAAAGCGCTGAGGGTTGCGATCCAATGGATCTTATTCCTAGAACAACTGTTTCACAGTCTTTCTAGTTTAACATCCTCAGGGCCCCGAGCTCTGATGCTCTACTTGAGTAAATCTGTTCTGAAACACCTTAAGAATGAAAACAATGAATGGCAGAGGGCAGAGGAACTAAAAGATTACTCTGCAATTTGTTAGCCACCCTGTACGCACATAACTGTTTATCAATGGGTGGTATGTTTGGAGTCTGATAACTTCTCGCTGAATTGATACCTTACTTTATTTGCACAAAGATTCCTACAAATATGTAGCTTGATGGATTAGCTAGTACTGGTGATGATGTTAAAACAAATGAAAATGGCATAATATTTGCAGTGAGAAAACAGTGGACTGTTATTTCTGTAGATCTGAAAAAAAAGAAATTTAAGTCCCGCAAGGAAAGTACAACTTTCTCTCTTTAGCTATTCAGAAATTAATCATGGGTTATTTTTCATAGTTGCACTTTATAACCATTTGGTGCTGAGGTCTTCCACTAGTATAGTTCACCAAATCTTTAATAAGAAAATAGTGGATGATGATTTATGCTCAAGTAAGATATTTGCCTTTGATTTTTAATAATAAGGGGGAGGAATACAAACTATTTCTAACCTACTTCTTCCTTTTTCTAGGGAAGGCTGAAAAAGTGGAAGCATCTCAGCTGGGAAAGGGATGGGATGGGAGAATGGCACATGACAACAGAGGCAGCAGATCAAGCTAGGCCACACAGACCTGCTGCAGAGCTGAACAGAAGTGGTTGCTCACAGATACTAACAGTATTAGTTGAGGATACTAAAACTATGAGTTTTGCCAGTGTATCTGTTTGGAATCACAATACTAACAATTACGGTATTGCACTGTAATACTGAGAGATACCTTTATGTTATAACATATTCTCCTTTCATGTTTTTTATCGCACTCACATTTTATGGCATTTTTATGACATTACATCCTTCATTGGTGCCTGATTCTGTCATGGTTGCCAAGTATTGTCCAGCTGCCACAGCAAAAAGACCTCCACATCCACTGATGAATCATTCTAAGATTAGTACTTTGTGCTCAGAGAGGAAGAGGACCCTGCCACTGCATACTACCCACTGCAGCATTAGGCTAGTCCTCCAGCTTCTTCCCCTTGGCATCTCTGGGGACAAGCACCAAATATTCTGATCCTACCTTTGCATATTTGGACCAGTGAAGTTATTTCTACAATCAAAGCAGAAACAAACTACTAAAATTCACTCCTGTAACACAGCTATAGGAGACGCTCTAAGCTGATTCTCCCCAAAGTTTCCAAAAGTTGGTAGGTCCAAAGAATATTTCTCACAATATATCTCTCTGTATTGATTCTTCAAGTCAGATTGGTCCTTGCAAGAAATTAAATGCAACCCAGACCCAGAGCTGTTTCCTCAGTTGGAGTAATAGGGCCTGTATTTTGGAGTACTTCTATTGCAGTTTAGAACAACCACACTATGTGACAGATAGCCAACAAAAATGCAGCGCCCCCTGGCACAAAATACCTACACAGACTTTTAGGACAAGTCTTGTCACTCTTAAGATTGGTGACAGTTCTCTTGTTGCAGGTCATCTGAAGGAAACTTATTACACAAACTCTGTGGTGATACTCCCAGGGTAAAAATGAGCTTTTGGACCGTATACTGTGTGGCGAACCAATCTACCTAGCAAGATGCAGAACTGTTTTTTCCTAGTGAACTTATAATTTTTCTTGTTTAAATTTTACAGTGGCAACTGAAGTAATTGATCTTGGAAGAAAAAAATCAGGAAACGTTATGGGTAAAAGATAGTCTGGTAGAAAAAGCAACACTTACCTGATGTTTCTTTTTATCAGAGGAAAGAAATCAAGCTACCTACTTGTTTCTACAATTGAAAGGAATAAATTGAACCTGTTTGACCTATGGCACCCTATGCCAAATTATACAGAAGTATCCAGGTGGAAAATAGCATTAGAATAATGCTCGATTTCTAATTATATCACTTTAGTACCTGCTGATTTTTAATTCAAATGCTTAACAGAAGGAGGAAAATTAACTTACTTCAACACTGGTGGTTGTCAGAACTCTCATCTGAAAAAACAAAAATATGTTGTCACAATAACAAGTTAGCAGTTGAAAGTCTGAACACACTCAGCTCTCCTGTATCAGAGGCAGAACAGAACAATGATAGCCAGCAGAAAGAAGTCACAGTTAAGATCTTCTGAGAAAGATCTTTAACTTATTGTTCTTCTCTATATAGTGAGGAACTTAATCTTTCTCTCACAGTTGTTGCATGGTTTGTTTGGTTTTTTTTTTTGTTTTTAAATGAGAAGTTGGTGTGAGCAAAATGTGTAAAACAATACCCATTCTTTTCAGCAGAGTACAGATCAGTTGTTCTTCTGATGGAATTTTGCTTCTAATGATTTGCTTCACAGCTAGAACAACTCCAGCTCCTGTAAGAGGTAGGATGCGGCATACAGATACCCAAGATAATGCCGGCCCAGATGACATGTTAACTAGTGCCAGAAAAATACCAGGTACAGACATGCCAGGCTGCTAACAGGAATACCCGTATTGGTACAGTATCTCTCAGCAAAGTTAACTACTAGTGGACAGCATAGCATGAGCCTCAAAGCAAAGAATTTGAAGTCCCAGGGTGGTAGGCATACCTGATGCCATCATCCAGTAGAGACAGGATCCCCTTCTTTGTCTTTCAACCAAACTAGCGTCTGGTTTTCAAAAGCAATTTCAACCTTTTCCCTTCTGAATCACCCACAGATGTTTTTTCACCTTTTTGCCTCTGCCCATCATCAGTAATTAATTAGTGGTGCCTCATTGCTATCCCAGCAATTCCACATTTCACAAACCAAGAAGCTAGGATTCAAAACCTTTCTTTCCATAGAATTGTGTTGCCCAGTGCCACCACGGAGAGGCTTTGAGCAGAGTTTAAAACTATTGTTGACTGAGAGTTTAATATCCATGCATTGGTATCAGATCTGGCTTTATCTACCGCAACATTAACTAGAAAGAGCAAAAAGAATTTTCCTCAAGGCTGCCTACTCCTGCAGATATTCTGTGCTGATCAAGGCAGCACCTATGTCCAAGATCCTGAGAAAGGCAAATGTCTCATGTTCTAGAGTAAGCAGGAAATGGCTGATAATGCAGAGCTGGACACAGGTGTTGAAGGATATTAGGTCTATATTTGTTGCAGAAAGCAATGCTTAGCCCTCAAATAGAGAATCTACTGGTCTACAAATGAATATTTCTTTGCCTTGACTTCAATTTCAAATAGCTACAGATATGTAAGAGAACATGGGATTATTTTTTTTTTCACAGCAACTAAGATTAACGAAAGTCTCCAAGCCCTCTTTCTAGACGATAATTAGAATCACTAGCTGGTTATGTAGTGGATGACAGAAGCCTGTCACTGGTGAAACAGGGCATGATCTTGAAACCTATGCTGATGTATACAGGCAAAATTAAGCATTCTTGATGCCATCTAACGTGACTGACACTATTTATTTGCTAAAAAATATCTGATTAATTCTGATTTAACTGAAGTTTAATAGACCAACAAGCAGTGATACAGTTTCCAACCTCTTTATTTTTCTCATTCTTATTTGTAAATTAGAAGGTTTTAAAAGTTTTTTGCTATTCTCAGTACCTACACAGTATCAGACAAAAACTCATCTACATTGTCAACTGACTCCACAGATATAACAACACCGTTAAGGAAATTGTCAAGTTTTATTTGCTTTCCAAAGAGCAAAGAGAATAATAGTAACCTAATCTTGTGGAAAGCTTGGTTGCACTGGACATCAACTTATACCAGGGTGAATATACAGAATACGTCCCTGCTCTTCCTCCACATATATGTTTCTTATTAGTCAAATGCCCCATAATTGGCACAGTTAAAATCTTTTATACTAGATTCACTAATTATATCAGAGATAATATTTTTCATTCAAGTACATGGAACACACTGACTTCTGTGGGATAATCCAAAAATATCATGTTTCATAATCTGCACTTTCAAAATGCAACAATTATACAAAAATAAGCTTCTCTGTCTATTTGCCATTGTATTGCTCATGAACTCATATTCTGGCTCCTCCACGTAGAGCACAAGTCCCCCCAACCAGCATCTTCAGGGCAAGCATCTTCATATTCCCTTATCAATATGCTGCAAAGCCCAACTAGCCAAATCAACTCACTAGCTGAGATTTTAAGGTCAGATCTTTTAAAATTCTTGTTCTTTGAGAGAAGAAGAATGATATAAAATGTGCCAACTCTACATTTGCTTTTGTGATGTGAAGTCATAATGTAGCAACAGGACTCAAATGACTACAATGCTAATCAACTAGTTTTCTCTTGCTTACATCATGACATATCAGAGTAATTCTAATGAAGTTAAAAGTCATTTGCTCAGATCAACTGAGATCAGAGATCATACCATGAGTATAGGATTGCTGTTGTAATGCCTTAGGCATTTTCAGAAGATGCAGTTTTATAAGTGGGATTTGAGATCCCTAATTCACTGCATTAAGCAGCTGGGCATAAAATCATTTACACCGCAGTCACTGATGTCAGAATGACATCAGTTCAGTCTATGAGGAGGCAGCAATTCAACTTGACAACAGCATGGGGCGGGGTGGGGGGAAAAGAGCTATTTTTAACATTATACTTTGTGAAATTATTTTTTGTAGGTGCGTAAGAGGGATAATGCTCTGGAGGTCAGAGAACTAGGCTATCAAATAAATTACTTCAGTATTTACCAAAACTGCAGCATTACTTTATTGTTTAATTATCCACTGGAGCCCATTCTTGCTTTACATGCTCCTGTCATAAGCATTCTGCACTAGTTAGCCAATACCCCTAGAAAGCACCAGTGCTGATTTAAAGATTTACTGCATTGTCTGAAACAATTCTTAAGAAACTGGTTGTATTAATGTACAAATGTAAAGTGCCAATGGGCATAGATATGTGATGTACAGCGTAGCACCTAGAAGTCCATACCTCTAAACAGTAATATAATCATCTGGGAGACTAATTTACAAATCGTACTTTAAGAGCATCTTGAGCCAGAACTTCTACTTTAAAAGGTACAGATCTCCTTACAGTTTGATGATGAGGGGTGTAACTGTGAAGCAGCGCCATGCAGACTGTCAGAAAATTCAAGGCTTTCAAGCTTCTAGATATTGCTGTTTTGAATAACTTCTTTGCAAATAACTGATAAATGTTTCTATCCTATTCTAAATATTCTCAGTAGCTGTAGAAAACAGTTCATTCTCTGGTTTCCACTCCATATGCAAAAGTTAACTCCAATAGTATATTTTGTATTAAGGGAAACTTCTAAAAAGATATGCAGATTATTTTCTATTAGATTAACTTCTGTTTAGAAGGTCATTAGCCATCTCTACTTTCTATCAACTTATTTGGACTGTTCAGTAAGTTTACAATTGAAAATAACAATGTATATTTCCTACTGTACTTAAAAATTAAAGAAAAAGTTAACTTCAATAAAAAAAAGGTATCTAACACTTTTTCTGGGTAAGTTGCATGCTAGATCACAATTCACTCAGTTCCCATATACATGGTCTAATGAAATAACAAAAATTTTATTTGAGTCAGAATTACCTGGTTGTTAAAAATAGTTAGCACTCCTTTCTGAGAGCATATGATTGTGAAATCCAGATGGGGCACCTTCACTATACTCTTAATCGCATCTTGTCTCTTGACCACTGTCAATAACAAAACATTACTCTTCATCTTACAGACACAGAAAATCTAAACAAATAGAACCATAATATCAATAACATTTTCTGTTCCAGAAATGCATATTAGTACTAACTCCAATGCAGTAATGCATTATATTTATATCGTAGATTATCCTATATTAACTTAAATAGTCATGTTACATGTTAAAATAGCATTAATGTATTAAGGATGTGCTAGTTCTTTCTACATCATTTAAAGAATACTGAAAAGCAAAGAATAACTGCAGAAATAAGTAGTCTGAGTCAGACAAATTCATAATTTCAAAATAATTTAGGAAAATAGAGAACTGGGCAAGGCAGGAGTGTTCAGATACGAGTTTAGTAAAAACAACTTATTCTGGAACACATAAGAAAAAGCTTTGATAATAAGCAAAGACAGACATGAGATCTTATTACTGTACTTTCAATAAAGTGTGCAACAAGTGGCATTAAAAAAATTAGTTTTGGATAGAAGATGAAGTATATCACCTGCATGAGTAACCTGCTGTTTTTCAGATACAAGGAAAATCATGTTTTCTTCTTTCAGCTGGGAAGATATGGTATGACTTTCTCCTATGAAACAGCCAAAAATCTAAACAAATCAAAATAAGTCAAATATTTATTTAATATTTTTAATACTTAATGTTCTTTGAGTAAATTTCCTTAACAATTAACTGTCACTAAGGCTTTAGAGTGCCAAGATCTGCTACTCAGGCACAATCTTTCTTCAGTGTTTGGGAAGCAGGCAGCATACACAGGGCTTCTGAGAATAAAACAAATTTAATCGATAATGTGGTTAGTACAACTTTGCCTTTCAATGATTATTTGTAAATAATAATCTTCATTTTCCTTTTTCCAGTTTTACCTACTTGTGTTTCCTCAGCTAGACCTCAGCTAGAAGGAAGAACAGTAAAAAAAAGACAAACCAGAGTTCTCTGTACTTTTAAGTGGAGAGATTCAAATTAGCATAGTGGATTATCTTACACAGAAGATGAGCTTTTTCATAAAGATATGTAGATTCCCATTTGCCTGAAAAAAAGTTGAATATAAAATCAAAATATAAAAAAAATAAAAATTTAAAATATAAAATATATTTTTTTTTTCAACCACGTCCCTAAGCCTGCCAATATTCCATGCACTGATGATGACAGAGATCTCCACACAGGATATTCAGCTCATTTTTGTTCCAGGGTTTGACAATACTTCAGCTGAAATGCTGTCTAAGCTTCAAGCTCTGTACCTAAGAGTAGGTTAGTAATTTCCTCAGGAAATTAGTTCAGCCCCATTCAGCTGTACAGATATTTTTTTAATCTCCTGTTTTATGTTATGGACATCAGATATACTCACTTTTGCTCTTTAGTTCGAAAAGCAATGCCCCTTTGGATGCAAGGCAAACCCTTCTATTTTTTACTAGTTCAACATTTTTCATGAGTTCAACAGAACTCCCAGTTTTCTTTTTTGAGAGATTCAGATGTACACCATTCAAAAATAGTATTTTTACAAAATGTTACTCTTCATCTTTCACTTCACAGATCCCTCCTTACCATTCACACAATTACCTATCAAACATCATCAGTCAAGACATAATCTGTCTATTACAGCCCATTACATTCCTCTTTCTAGTTTCTTATAATATTACCTTGTCTTTCCATCCTGTATCCAAACAGGATACAGGATTTAGTATCCTAAATTCCAGGTGTATGCTCATCCTGCAAAGTCATAATAACATAATCTTCACAATATCCAGCATGAATCAAAAAGTGGTAATACTAGTAATTCATACATAGGAACTGTTTTCCTTTTTCTAGTATTTCCACAATTGGTTATCACTGGTTTAGATTAAATTTGAATCCCTCAGTTGTTTAGTATTAAATAAAAGCATTCTGAAAGAACTGAGGTGGCTAGAACATTATAATGGAGTGTTTCCCCAAAGAATCAAGGATGTACTCTTTCTACTATCATTAGTTAATATTCTTATAACAGGTTTCCACTTATAATATGTACAAAGACAGTGTTACAGAATCACAGAAGCACAAAGTCATGAGGTTGAAAAGGACCTCTTGGGATCATTTAGTCCAGCCTGCCCATCCAAACAGGGCCAGCTACAGCAAGTTGCCCAGGTCAGTGTCCATTTGGGTTTTGAGTATCTATAAGAATGGAGGCTCCACAAACTCTTTGGGCAACCTATTCCAGTGCTTGGTCACACTCATGTTCACACACGTGTTCAAAGGGAATTTCATGTGTTTCAGTTTGTGCTCATTGCCTCTTGACCTGTCAGTGGGCATGACAGAGAAGAGTCTGCCTCTCTTTTCTTTGTTTCTTCCCCATCACATATTACACACATTGTTAAGAGTCTTCTCTTCTCCAGCCTAAACAGCCTCAGCTGTTCCTCATACGTGAGGTGCTGCAGACCCTTAATCATCTCCATAGCCCTTCACAGGACTCACTCCAGTAGCTCTATGCAGATCTGAGGAGCCCAGACCCGGACACTGAACACCATGTGTGGTCTCAAGTCCTCGATAGAGAGGAAGGATCATGACACTTGACCTGCTGGCAGAACTTTTCCTAAACAAGTCCAGGATGCTATTGGCCACCTTTGCTAAGAGGCCATGTTTCTGGATCACGTTCAAAGAACCAAAGCTCTTTTGCATAGAGCTGCTTCTCAACTGGTCTGTCACCACTGTATACTGTGGCATGGGATCTTTCCTCTCAGGTGCAGGACTTTGCACATCCTTTGTTGAACCTCATGATATTCCCATCAGCCCATTTGTCCAGCCTGTTGAGATCCCTCTGAATGGCAGCAGCACAACTCTCTGGTGTATCAGCCATTCCTCTCAGTTTTGCAAATTTGCAAATTTGCTGAGACTGCACTCTCTCATATTGTCCGGGTCATTAATGAAGATGTTAAATAATATTGACTCCAGTATTGACCCCTGGCATGCACCACTAGTGACTTGCCTCCAACTGGGTTTTGTATCACATAGGATTTCAGACATTATTCTTTCCACCTCATTGCCCACTTATTTCACCTTTACTTTGTCAGCACATGTACAAGTATGTTATGGGGGAAAATGTCAAAAACCTTAGTAAAGTTGAGTTAAACAACATTCACTGCTCTCCCTTTACCCACCACAGCAGTCACCTCATTGTAGAATCCTATCAGATTGGTTAAGCATGAATGCTATGACTGCCCCTTTGTAAATCCATGCTGACTATTCCTGATCACTGTCTTGTCATAGATGTGTTTGGAAATGGTTTCCAGAATTAGATCTTTCATTATCTTCACCAAGAATCAAGGTGAGGCTAGTTATCCAATACTTTCACGCATCCTTTCTCTTGCCCTTATTGAAGACAGGACTGACATTTTGTTTTCTGAAGCATATGTTCCCATTTCACCTTTCTGGACACTAAGATTTTGGTGGGAGGACTTTTTCTTTAATGATAGATTAAACTGGTATCAGGTCGACCCTGAGTCCTGACAGGATGCTGGATGCAGTGGTAGGGCTAGCCAGTAGTGGCCCTAAAGAAAGAGAGGTGGAAGTTCTCAGTGAGATTCCCAGGTGTGTCCTGTCATGCTGCCTGTAGAAATGAGGCAGGGTCATGTCCAGTCTTTTGTTTCTGCCCAGCAGGCAGAACACTGCCCAAAGAAAGGGCATTTTAGAAATCCCTTACAGCTGCATAATTGGCTACTGCTGACTCCAACATGGTGACAGGGGATCCCAACAAGCCCCACCCCATAATGTCTACCAGAAATTAACAAAGAGCATAAAACATGAAGTAAAATGCAACTGACACATCTTTTAGATGTTTGCCACTAAAAAAAATAGAGCTTTCAAAGGTCCAACTACATTTGGGAAAGAGATAGAGAGGTCAGTTTCCCAACTCATTGATAAATGACAGCTGCTAGACTGCCCAGGATGACTTAAGGGTAGATCCTAATGTAACTGAAGAGAATGTTTATAATTACTTTAGTGGCTTTTTAAATTAAAAGGTGTCCTTTCCATAAGGTTATACTGTTGTGGAAACTGCCAGAAACTTCGGAAACCCCTGAAACGTAGAGGTACTTGAAAAAGAAAAACATCAGAAAGATAAAGAAATAAGAACACTCACATAAGGCCATGATCTTTTAGGTCATGGAAATATATTGGGAGATTTTAACAAGTTCAAGAGAGGCCAGATATGGACAGGTAAATTTGAAAAAAATAGATCTGTGAGAGTAGGAAGAGAGGAACAAAGGGTCAGACACGGAGTTCTGGGAAAGGGGGGTGGGAGGAGAGAGAGACAGAGATGATAAAAGACAAATATAAAAGGAACAAAGTGATATGTATGCCTCTTCCCTGACTTTCAAGATGAGGTATGCTCAGCAGTGTCAAAAGCAGCAGGGGAACTCAGAAGAACAGGGATGAAATACAGATCTTTTAGAAAAAAATAATTAGAAAACTGGAACACAGACAGCAGAAACCATGATGGCTATTTAGGATATTAAAAAAAGCAATCATTATCAATGACACATTTGAAAAATTAAGTGTTAAAATGGAAACTGAACCAAAATTAAGGGTACTTACATTTTTCACAGGGGTTAATTAATGATATGTCCAAGTTGCAGTTTATAAATGTGATTTGTCTAAATACCTAGTAGGTTAATGAACATTATCAGAATGAATGTATCAAGTAAGGAAAGCTGCCATGTCAAACCAGGACAGAGGCATATCTGTCTCTTTCACCACCTCTCTCAAATAACAGCTGGCCTCAACTAGAACACCTAGAATACTTCCCAGTCTTAAAAGGTCAATTACCATTCCAATAGAGTTTTCAACATGTAAAGGAGCAGACTTGTTTTTATTTTAAAAAAAAAAAAAGTTTCACTTAGAAGGAATGAAAAGACTAAGGAAGATGGGAAAAGGAAGTGGGATTTAGGATGATCAAGTGTTAAACAGAGACAACTTAAAATAAAAAAGAAACAAAACAAAACAAAAAAAAAAAAGAGGAAGAGCTACAGGCCTGGGAGGAAGACAGAAAAGATCCTCACCAGTAAGTAAACATATACATCTTTCAACGTCAAGAGGTGAAAAAAGACGAGGAGGCTTTACAACTGTAGCACAGTTACACTTACAAGCCTACGGCATAATAAAAAGAACAAAGACGACTGGCTTCATTACAGACATTAATAACTCTCCAGGATTACCCGGACCATATAGAGTTTGTCAGAGAAACAAAATTAGAAAAAGATCACCATCAGACAATATGTAGGATACAAACCAATCCCATTTTATTTTATTAGAACCCACTCAAATAAGCCTAGAAATACCTATTTTGGTCCAGTCATCCAAATAGGATGTTACCATAATTATAGCAGATCAAAAGCTAATGCTGAAATTACAGTTGATATAAATTGGGCTTAGACAAAATTTGGATGATCAATGCAATGATTATTCTGTTTCAGTGTAAGCTAAATCTTACAGGATTCAGCAGTTTTGTTGCTTCAGTTTTCATCTCTCTGTCTATACCCAGCCTACCCGTAAAACAAATCTTATCCTTTTGTTCTGAAAGGAGCTTAGATTTATAACATGTTCCATAATGTATAGATAGCTTGAAATACACAGCACTATCAGATTTCCCACTAAACTGAAAAGGAATCCAAAAAACTAAAAAACTAACTGCAGCTTTTCAATGCGGTATTATATTTCAAACTGTGCTGAATAAGGCTGCGTCAAGGTAAAGAAATCAATGTTGGACTGAAGTTAATTCAGATAATCTCATCTTTATCTAACTTAAACTTATCTTACTTAAAACATCTGCATTTGAAGCTTTCCAGAACACACTACTTTTTTGTTTAAAGCATTTATATTGCTTAAAGCATCTATTGCAAAGACTTTTATCAGATTTCTCTCTGAAATTTCCTGTTCTGGACAGGTCTCAAACAAATGGAGGAGGCAAGTTAGCATGACCAGTAAGAAAACCCAGCCTCTCACAAGGGGAACTTAATAACAGAGGAATTGGATTCTACCTAGAGTTCCATCTGATAAAGAGGACTTAGAGGCAAATTCACTAGAAGGCAGTTATATGATGTTTGATGTACTCTACTAATTCACAGATATCCCCCAGGCCCTCCTTGGAGAAAATCTTTAATTCCTGACATAAGCAAAGTTTGTGAGTAATGTGACATTGCAAGTTGAACAATGTTGATAGACTTCTCAGAGCACAAATTGCACACTGTAGTCATGAGAATTTTTGTATTTTGTCAAGAAGTCTTAGGCCAATGCATAACAGTGAAGTAGTTCCCAAGGAGATCTGGTCCGAGACATATCCAGGCTCCACGCTCCAGATCCAGCTGCCTTGTCAGGAATCTAGTATACCAAATTTTGCTTGAGGATAAGCAGTGCTGGAAGACAGCTCAGTGTTCTTTCACAAAACAAGCAGGAAACATGTTTTTATTTAGCCAAGTAATTCTTTAACATGTATCCATATGCATCTACATAATAGGATCTTGGTTCAGAGAGAGCAAGGGTCAGCTCATATAAACCAGTGGAGCATAATTAATGTTTAACAAGAATCTTGATTTGCAAATTCAGCTGATGTAACAAACAGATATAGATAGAAAAGTAGTTCATCTACAAATAAAAATGTAAGCAAGACAGACTTTATTTAATTTATTCTAATTAACCTTTCTTATCAGACCTCCAATGGCATGCCTTTATAAGAACAGATACTTCTCAGAGTTTGAAAGAGTGGAATAAGAAAAATCATATATATTTGGAATAAAAAATAGTCCTACTTGCTGAAAGTACTGGACTGATTTTGTATCTAGCACCGTATGAGCAAATCTTGCTCTTAAGAATCCAGTGGAATTAGTGGCATGGTCTCTCCCATGTGTTAAGCTGTTTTGCATGATACAATTAGAAGTCTGAAGTTATCCAGAAAAAGTAAGCAGAAAATCCAGTACAGGAAATCGCTTAGCAAAACGCTTGTAGAGACAATACTGCCATTTGCAAAATACCCACCTGTTTACCCAGATTATATTTAATCTTTCATTGACATAATGGCCTGAAAGAACTAGTCCTCACTCTAGTGAAATAGGTTAGGGATGCCTCTGGGGATTATTTTCATATTTATAACTTCCACTTAGACATTAGGAGCATAGAATTCTTCTTCCTTAAACTAAAATTATAATAGCATAGGGCACAGAATAACAGAAGCTAGAAAGAGCTAAATTTTACAATAATACAATCTCCTTCATCTCTCAAGACACATACCAGAATGGATATCACCACTCAAATTTTGCAAGTGAAATTCCAAAGACAAATTTTAGCCTCCTATCTCCAAAAGACTTCTCTAGAAACTTTAATTTAATCAACAAATGGATACATTCAAGTTTCTAAACTGTTTACTATCAAATCAAACACAGAGCCTCTTTCTTTCTCAACTTGTTAAAATTAAACATCACTTCTTGAATAGGATAACGTAGGAACAAGTGAGGTACTCTAAACCAGTTCTTCAATTTAACTTTTGTCTAGATCAACCAAAATAATATATTTTATCTAATTTTCTAGCTTCAAAGGTGTATCTGTTTTCCAATTTTTTTTTTTTATTTTTTATTTTTTTTAGGAAATGAATGGCAGCTAGGATAAATAATGTGAAAGTGCCCTATTCTGCCATGGAGCTCATGAACAACAGTCTCATTAACAACACATAATCAATAGTGTAATACTTTTACCTTTTAAGATTCCAATTAGTTGCTTATATATTGTTTATATTTAATAAAGGTTTAGGAATCCTTACCTCACACCATTCTGTCCTTGCATGAGGATTGCTGCTAATCTTTCTGAAAAATGTCTTGATGTTATAATCCTTGATTTCTGGACCAAAAATTGTCTTTGTGGTTGTATAGAACTTATCATAGTCTATCTCATCTGCATGAGAGGAACAATATCCACAGAGTTAAAAACTGGCAAAGTAAAGCTTCCTTCCTTATCTCCATCCTTCCTCTTTTATTTCTCCTTCAATATCAGTAGCATGCAAATTCCAGTTCCTCACACTGGAGCATTTTTTGGGGAAAAAAAATAGTTCAGCCTTTATGGTCATTTTTTTCAAAACCATCTGATTTGCAATACATGACAAGAAACAGATACATAAAAGAAAAATTCTCACCTCTTCTTTCCCTTAATCTCGTACCACAATTTTGGTTTGTTTATCTTAACCTGAATGGTGTCCTGCATAAAGTTTATCCTTTCATGCAACAATAGCCACTTGCATTGAGAAAAACAAAACTTCACTCTAGTTATGTACAATTAAGGAACTGGGTTTGTGCTTTTACAGATAACTAGAAACATCACATCCTGCTAACTTGCATATGTGGTAACTCCACTGATTGTATTTTCTGAGCAACCACGATAGGATTATAATTTGACCAAAAGTTTTAACAGGAGGAGAAAACCACTCTCATAGCACAATCTGCCTATTTCCTGTAAAAATGAAGTCAGAGTTTGGACATTAATCTGAAGTCTTTCATATAGTCTTGTCTCTATAACAACTCCTCTCCATATGAAAATTACACTTTTCTGTCAGAAAGAGTATATCTTACCCTCATCTTCAATAGACAAGCCTAATATCTTCTTTGTCTTCTGGGTCACTGTTTTTTCAACTAGTTCCTGGAATTGCTTCAAAGCATTCTTGAACTCTGGCACTTCAAGAGCAGAGCAACTCTCCTTATCACAATCCTTTTCAGACATCCTTTATTAAAAGAGGACAAGGTAAGAAGGAGAACTCTTCTTACAGCCTGCTCCAAACTTTGTTTTGCTCCTGAAATCTTAAACTCCACATGAGATCATATGACATGCAGCTGGATGACAGGTATACCAAGCACTACATAATAAAAAAGAGGTTACATGCACTTAGCATCTCAAGTTGGCAAACATACTAGTGAACTTTAGAAGTTACAACACAGAATTCTGCTCGCTATGTGGCCCTAGATCATGAACTAGGTCACAAGTAATCTGGCATGTCAGACTACGTCATGGTAACTTCTGCAATTGGTGGTTGAACAGGCATGAGTTTGCTCTCTTCCAGAGCCGGACAAGGATTTCATCAGGGTTCAATTCTGCTATAGCTGGCATTGCTTTAGCAATATGAGGTCACATTCTCAGTAAGAATATACATTTGAGACTAGCTGTTCCAAGTTTATCATACCTTTCAGACTTTTGTACTGAGTGAGGACTATGCAAAGGCTGCACACTAACACAGTTAGGAACAGCTGCAATCGGGGATTCCCTTGGATCTGCACATCATATGGTGAAGAATGACAGAGCCAACTCTCCATTTATATTTGCTCGGTGACAGGAAAACTGAGACCAGCCTGACGATCTATGATGTGCTACTGCTGCAAGGCAGTAGATCTCAATCTAGGCAGGGATGCCTGGTTTCACAGTAGCAATAAGAGCACTTTACCAGGGATGTTAAGTCATGAATCATTATTCATGTAGTACAATGAGGCCAAAGATATTCCAATTAAATAAAAAAAAAACCCTAGAAAAGCACTTTTTGACAGTTAGTTCTTGGGAGTAACACTTAATATTTGCTTCCTTAGTAAATACCAATTTCTTTAATAGAAGCCTTGTCTGCTTTATTGTATTCAAAATCCCTACTCATGGACTAGAACATTCAACCTAGAAACCTAATTACAATGCAGAAACATTTTCTTTTTAATTCCATGAACCATTATGATTGAGATTGCAAGAAATCTAATGATGGAGTGGTGGAGTTTTAGCTATTTTCAGCTGTCCAGTTGCCTCTCCCTTAAGCTCTTACAGCCATTCACCCACCTCTTACTTGTCTTACAAGTCAAGTTACTGTTTCTTTCTCCTAACACACAACTAATGACCCCAGAGTTGAAGTGTTGGCTCTTAATACATGCCTGGCCAAAGCTCCTCTACGTGTCTTAAATAGTTACTTAAATAGTTACAGGATCTGCATTTAACTTGTGCCAAAGTTCAGTCATGATCTTAAAGTGAGAATATTCCTATACCAAGGTATCGCAAGAACATTTCTGGTTTTTGTTCTCAGGGCATAATTAAGCAAATGCAGTATGGGGCTGGATTTCTGAATAGAAAGCAAAATTACAGAAACCACTTTCTTTTGAAGGTGTTGTCTTGCTGTCTGTGCCTTCTTTCTATCCTGCCACATCTTAAATTCTTTACTGAATACTGGAACCCTAGGGTATCCTACCAGAGTGTTGGAAAAGTGAATTTATTTTTCCTCTAGCTGAAAGAGAATTAAATTCAAAACTGGATCCTGAATGAGTTACATAGTGACTAGTGAAGAAAGCCATATGCCAGTTCTTGATGGAATATTCTAAAGAATCACGCTTTGTTCATTCTTCGGAAAGCAATTTTGTAAAAACGTTTCAATGCAGTCAATTTTAAGAAGGAAGCCTTTTTCTGAAAAACAAGGTGCTTGAAAAAGGAGTTTTGTGATTTTCACCTCTGATCACTAGTAGTCTTCTGCTGACTAAACAGTCACAGTTTAAAAAAAAAGGCTGCAGGTATACGTAATAATACGTTAGTTACTTTGGATCATGTTATGATCACAGTTTCTCTGCATATGAAAGATAGTTATTTTGCTTAGCGTTTTGGATTCTACATTATACCTCAGACTATCAACTTTCATTTCCTATGACTTTACTGAATCTGACTCCTTATGCTTGATAGCGTTTTGCAAATTGTAAAGGCTTACCATTTTTCACTGCTGTGTGAGGCAGTGTGCTCTACTGCCAACCGAGTAGAACAATGTTCTGTTCTTAGCTCTGCCATTTCTGCTTTCTTGGTAACTTGTTTAGGTTGCTAAAATCTGCCTGTGAAACAGGAACAACATGATAACCAGAATTAGTTCCTTAATGTCCATGTTTTAACTGTGCGATATCTGTGATTTCCTTTGTATCACTAGACTATGCTGACATCAAGTTCTGGCACCTTTCATTTTATCACACTACTTCTGTGTCCACCAAATATTTACATGAATATTATTGGCATAATAAATACACCTGAACTGGCACTGAAGGTGAACAAAACTGTTTGTGGTATTAGCTGCGCTTAAGTAAACATGCATTTACATTTGTTCACTGATCTTCCAGTTAATGAAGTAATTAATTCACATTCATTAACACAATCACATATTTCTGTGATCAACAAAATTCTGAAATACTTCAGAGAAGCACGTCAGTGATAATGAGTAGAGATGGTACCTTCTGCCATTAAAAAAAGAAAAAGAGCTTATGAAGAAATCACAAGAAAAGTTGTCCCTCTTTTAATTGCCCTCACCAAGGTAACTTACACAATCTTAGATTATTTTTGTTTTTATACCAGTGCAGACATTACTGCTTTATTAAACAGACGATTAAGTTTTTGATGAGAATCCAATGAGAACAGGCAGGCGAAAACATCCCCTTTGATCCTGATTAGTGTCCTTGCTCCCAGATTTAACAGAAGTATCACGAATTCATAAAGTTTAAATCCAGAGAGACCTTGAGATCTTTTACTTTCACCTCTTCTATGTTACAGATGGTTAAATATCAGCCATTTATCACTATAATGAGCAAAACAACTTTGTTCTAATGCATTAACTTGTAGAAAGGTATTCAGTTTTAATCTGCAGACACCAAAAGATGGAGAATCTATCATGTTTGTTCCAAAGGTTAATTGCTCACATTGTTAAAATTTAAGCTTCCTATTTGAGTTTGTGTAGCTTCAGCTTCCATTCAGCCTTCACTGATTTAGAGTGATAGTTGTATGTTCTCCTAGTAGAGCCATTTGAACCCAAATTACTTCTCCATTGTTTTCTCAGGCTAATTAAGGCAGATTGAATCCTCTGCCTAGGATGCAACACTTTAGGCCTCGAAATAACACTTGTGATTCTTTTTCACATTTTTCAGTTCCTATGCTATAGCCTAATAAGGAAATTATGGTCAATTAATCAGGCATGGTTCAAGAATATTGAAATCACCTCTTGAAAAAAACAAGTAACGATCATAGTTTTCACACAGACTTGGGAAAATTAGCTTAGCAACAGTTTTGAAACATATAGGGAAGACAGTAGTCTGGCATTAAACAGTTACTAAAAATACTGCATGTGTCTGCCTGAAATAGCTAGTTCTTCAGGAAAATTGGTGTTTCAAGATACGCTACCTAACTTTCTAAGATGAGCAATGTAATTGCTTGAAGTTCTGTGATTTCCACTGGGAAGAGCACAAATGTTTCTGAGTACTCCTGCTTAACAGTAACGAGTATGTCTTTCAATAAGAAACAAAAGACTTTGGGAGAGAAACACAGCACTGATTCCTGGAGAAGGGAGGGATAGCTTGAGGGTATATTTTTGCTTGTTCCAACAGTAATTCTCCAGGAAAATGTTTTCTTTGTGTGTTAAGGTACTTAGAGGTTGGTCAGATGCTGTATCTCAGTCAGAGTTACGGTGTATTTGATATACTGCTCCCATCTGAATCTTTGTAGATGGTGTTGCCTGTTGATTCAGCTTTGGTCTCCATTATACAAAAAAAATATATGGACAGGGTGAAGAAGGTCCAGA
Organism: Thinocorus orbignyianus; assembly: GCA_013400375.1. Classification (NCBI taxonomy): domain Eukaryota; kingdom Metazoa; phylum Chordata; class Aves; order Ciconiiformes; family Thinocoridae; genus Thinocorus; species Thinocorus orbignyianus. The sequence goes on from VXBW01006284.1 coordinate 225,769, forward strand.
GAAGGGCCACAAAAATGATCAAAGGACTGGGAAGCCTCCCGTATGAGGAAAGGCTGAGAGAACTGGCTTTGTTCAGCCTAGAGAAAAGGCGGCTTGGGGAGACCTTATCACCATGTTCCAGTATTTAAAGAGTGGCTACAAAGAAGATGGAGAGTCCCTTTTTACAAAAGAGTCATATAGACAAGATGAAGGGTAATGGGTACAAGTTACTCTGCAGAGATTCCAGTTGGACAAGAGGAAATTTTTTCACAATGAGAACAATCAACCATCAGAATAATCTCCCCAGGGAAGTGGTGGATTCCCCATTACTGGACTCTTAAGATTCTTCTGGGCAGAGTGTTGGGCCATTTTTTCTAGACCACACTTTTGCCAGTAACATTTGGACTAGATGATCCTTATGGTCCCTTCCAANAGTGGCTACAAAGAAGATGGAGAGTCCCTTTTTACAAAAGAGTCATATAGACAAGATGAAGGGTAATGGGTACAAGTTACTCTGCAGAGATTCCAGTTGGACAAGAGGAAATTTTTTCACAATGAGAACAATCAACCATCAGAATAATCTCCCCAGGGAAGTGGTGGATTCCCCATTACTGGACTCTTAAGATTCTTCTGGGCAGAGTGTTGGGCCATTTTTTCTAGACCACACTTTTGCCAGTAACATTTGGACTAGATGATCCTTATGGTCCCTTCCAACCTGGTATTCCATGAGTCTATGATTCTATGAATGATTTTTTCATTCTCTGTCACCTAAGCTTGTGTGACACGAGGCTGCATTCTCATTTCCCAGTTAATAACAGTGGTTTAAGGTTTATAAAAGATATTTACATCCATCCTTGGAATGGAAAGGTTAAGAGCAGAAAGCTACGTTTTGTTCTCTTGCCCATGAAAAAACTGCATGCTATAATGAAAATACACAGAAACCCTGAATAAGGAGACATTGTTTTCAGTACTGGTTGATTCTTTTGACTTTTATGTTTGAACTCAAAAAAAAACTTGCACAATGTTAAAGGAAGATGTGAAGACTGTGTGGACAGACAAAGAAAAGTGAGAAGATAGGAACTGCATTAGAAGATAAGAGAAGTGTAAAAGGAAATTCAATAATATATTGATGAGTAACAGGAAGTACTTGCATTAGTAAGTCTACAGTAGCATTAACTGAATGAAAAGCATTTTCTTTCCTGTCTCCTTGGCTGATACTGTGAAAAGCACTGGATACGGAATGTGGCAGTTAATGTCTATTCAGAAGTCAAACCTCCCAACTCTCCTCTACTTACAATGTAATCATATCAGTCTCAATTACTGGAAATTCTCAGATCAGTACAATGTTAATGATACTCTGTACAGCTGCAAATAACAGCTACAGCACGCTTACTGCAGGACTGGTATTGTTTGCCAAGGCACATCTCCATGAAAATTCTGTTGCTTCCACAACTGATGTATTTGATATTTTTTCCATCTAAACTAAGAATAGATCTAAACTGAAAGCTTTATTTGAGCCATTGTGAAGGCTGTCACACATCGGCACATAATGCGGGCCAGCTAGTAAAACAAACAAGAAGTCTTCCTGTGAGAAAGACTGATGCTTGCTCTGGCAAGGTGGTTTAGGTCCCAAGCCGTTCTGAGCAAAAAACACTGTGATACATGCAGGGACAGGTTAGGTTTGGAGCCAGTACAACCACCCAGCGCAGCTGGTAGTCAGTACAACACCCTGATGAAAACCAGCCAGAGGGCTAAGCAGCCACCTTGGGCATTCCTGAATCGTTTTTACACAACATACACTGGAGACAAAGAATGTGTAACTTCAGAGCACAAACTTTGGTGCCTGCCTTGCTCTGCGGCTGACAAAAAGCTGTTTGCTTGCACCCCAAGTTTGCCTGGGCCACGATGCTTTGTGCGGATGCAGCTACCAGGGCCACCTTTGAGCATCGCGGTGAAGCCCCTTAGAAGACACCATCACCGTGACGGGAGTTTTCATTGGCAGGATATTTGGAGAAGAAGCCTAAAACACCGGTTTGGTAGTTTGTACCATCATCCCGGAGCAGGGCTCAGAGGAGTTCTGACCAAGGGCGGCTCCCCAGAGGGAACCTCTGCTGAAGGCAGCCACACCGCGCCAAAACGCACAGAGGATTTTGAGGAGGAAGAAGAGGAGGCAGCCACCCCACGATCACGACCAGGCCGCTGGCAGCAGCAGGTGACAGGGCGAGGTGAGGTATTTGCTGAGGAGGAGTTTCGCAGCCCCCGCAAAAGCGACGCGTAGCGACAATTAAACTCCGCGAAGACCGAGGCCCCCACGGCCACCAGGGAACATCCCGCCCCGGGGCAGCAGGGGCGAAGCCGCCCGAGGGCGCGCCCTCCGTGGGCGGGAAGGCTGAGGGGGCTCCTCCTCCTCCTGCTCTCACTAGCGCTCTGCCATGGGGCTGGGTGCGAGTGGGGTGCCTGAGCCTCGCTGCGGGCAGGCAATGCGCGGCCAGCGGTGAGCCATGCATTCGGGGAACGGCAGCGGCACGACCGGCCGCCCGGCGCCCGCGGAGCAGGAGTTGCCGGGCGAGCGGCCCCTCTTCAGCGCCGGCACCTACGAGCTGCTAGCCCTGCTGGTGGCCACCATCGGTATGCTGGGCTTGTGCAACAACTTGCTGGTGCTGGTGCTCTACTACAAGTTCAAGCGGCTCCGCACGCCCACCAACCTCTTCCTCGTCAACATCAGCCTCAGCGACCTGCTGGTCTCCGTCTTCGGCGTCAGCCTTACCTTCATGTCCTGCCTGAGGAGCCGCTGGGTGTGGGACGCCGCCGGCTGCGTCTGGGATGGCTTCAGCAACAGCCTCTTCGGTGGGTGACGGGGCCGCGGTGGCCTGAGGTACCCTCCCTGGCCCCTGGGGTGCCTCCTCCGGCTGCCCTCCCTCTCCTTGCCCGGGGTCCCGGCGCTCTGTCCCCCCCGACCTGTCCCCAACCGTCACGGCCGCCCGCCCCAACCGTCGCCTTCCCTCAGGCGACCTCCGCGTCTCTCACAGCTCTGTCCCGGGAGTTTCTTCGTCCCCTCTCGGTTAGAGCCGCCCGCCCTCCAGCCGCGGTGGGGCGGGAGGAGGCGCTGGCTCTGGGGGAGATGTGGCGGTGGGATGTGGCGGGACACGGAGCCGGGGCCGGGGGTCCCCCTCTCGGCGTCGCCGCAAGGTAGGGTTTGGTGAGAAAGTCGGTGGTGCTGAGGGAAATGATGCGGGGGAAACGGTATATTCGTCGGGAATCTGCTTCTGGAGCTCCCGAAGGCGACGGGAAACGTACCTCTTTATCCCTGTGTGAGATCCAAGTGCTGTCTTCAGTCGTAGCGGTCTCACGGTTGTTCTCTGGGAAACCGCTGATTCCCCTGAAATGGGATTTTTAGCGCTGCAGGAGGAGTACTTCACTATTTCCATTTTCCAAACTTGTAGGCTCTTTAGTGTTTTCTTTCCTGAAATTCATACATACCCTTTAGAGAAGTCAGCAAAAGAAGAGGTTGCAGCCCAGTTACGTGTGGGCAGTCTGTTAAAAGGAATAGGGATCTGTTTTCACGGGTAAAGGATGCTGCGAAAGAGCAGGGTCACATTTCCAACGGTGGAAGTAAGTGTTTGCCTAATCGGTAACCAAATCTAAAGCTTGTGTCCCATCTCTTTTTCTGGCAGAAATGTAGAAATTAGATACCAGTGCACTCATACAGTGCGTATGTGCTGAAAATTTGCTTTAATAAGGCAAGTTGAAGTCTTTAGTAAGATGTCTAACTTTCCTGTGTAAATCTTTGTTCCGTGTGGCAGCATAGTCTGCCTTTGGTGGGCTTCTGGGACAAAGGTGCATGGTTGCTCATGACTGCTGATGTAAAAACCTTACATCTTGAAAACTCCAGTGGAGCCAGGATGTAGGACACCAGTTATGCAAGGTTTGGTACTGGATGATTTCTGTGGTGCAAACCTCTCAAAGGTTTGTTTGCTAATGTTATCAGGGAAAGCACTAACTTAGACTGTGTAAGTTCTTAGTATAAGACTGTTAACATCACTCAGCCCTTTCAAATACTTGAGAAACTCAGGCATCTGCCAAGCAGATTCTGCTGAACATTAAGCTCACACAGGAGAAGTGAAGTATAGTTCTGTTCCTGTCTTCATCAAAAAATCTTAGTATAAGGGATAAAGGCATTTTCTATATAGGGTCAAAAGTAAGATGTAGGTAATGTTAAAAACCAGACTATAACAATCTCTTCATCATCTTCCAAAGGTAGGACAAATAGAAGCAACAAGGAAGAAATTGACAAGCAAATTACTTAACCACACCTGATTTTTGCTTTCTGTTTATTTTGGGGTGTGCTACATACTTTGTCATTATAAATGTATTCAGTGTTGATGCTTTCCTGTACCCCTCTATTTAATAAATTTGTTCCCAAAGAAATACCCCCAAATTTCCAGGCCTTATCTACAAAGTAGTCAAACTAGTATTAATAGTTTGCAAAATTACCTCTTGTGCTTGGTCATTATTTTCTTCTGCAACGTGTTTCATTGGGAAGAATCTTTTTTTATGATGTACTAGAAAAATATGCGTTTGTGTGTAGTTTGTCATATGGAAGTAGAGAGTAAGAGCACAACTTAATGTTCAGGAATATCTGATACTTGAATTTATTTTGTTCAGCCGTCATGTAAAATAATAGAGAACATTTAACTTGGCTATTATAATTTGATGCTAACCAAATTAACTTATGTCTAATCTGAAATTTTCCTTCTGGACGTAGTATTTTTTTCATATTCTCATCTAGAAATAGAATGACTGTTCTTTTCTGTATGTGAAGACAAGTGTTTTCCCATCTAACTGAGTAGGATAGCAGGGGCATGCCAACACTGAAGAGGAAAAAAAAAAGATGCCCTGCACGTAGCACCACACTGTGATTGCCATCTGGACTATTGCCACCACAGCTTCTGTTTTCATTTGGTAATATGCCTATGAACAGAGCAGTCATTTGAAGGTTTTTGGTGTGGTGGATTTTTTTGTATGTCCCCCTCCATGCCCTGGGGGTGGTGAAGGTACTGACTGAAGATTTCATTTAGAGTAATGAAGTATTATATTTGTAAACACACTTGTATATATAAGCCAAAGTTAACTATTATCTTGAGGAGATGGGGAAGGTAATGTAATGGAAGTCTTGTATTACCTAGCAGTGCTTCTTAAAGCATAACACTCCCTCCCAGGAACTTTTGGGAATAAAAAGTACATTCATTGATTAGAAGACATTAAAAAATTGGCAGCTTTTATAAGTGGGGTTCTCATTAACTAAGCAGAGTTGTAATTGACAGCTTTGCAGTCAATTGGTCAGTAAACCGGAGTGACCTAATAAAGACATTTCTAGAATAAAGTGGTGGTAGTTCTGATACCGTGGACATGGAGTCTATTGAATCGTAACAGATACTGTGATCCACTTTACTGCCGTGGATACGTGCTGGGATTGGACCCAGTCCAGCTCATCTTACATTAGAATACGAAAACCTGTTGATTCACAGCTAAGCAGTTACATTCTTGAGTATGAACTTGGACGTTTCTAGGGGAGCTTTCTGTACCAGCCCTTTAGGTCCAAAGGCTGTTCAATCTTAAGTTCAAATAAGAGAATCCTTTCTTTACTTGGAAGAACAGCCTATAAGCCCTAATGCTTGGTGTAAGCTGTTTTCTGCGAGACAGCTTTGTTGGCCTGTAAGTAAGAGGTTCCCCTGACAGTAAAGAAGTTTGGGAGACAGGATTAAAGCTGTCTTTAAGAAAAACAAAACAAAACATGATTTTTACTTTGAATTCAGAGTTAATTCTCAACAAGTTTTAAAAATCAGTTTCTTTCCAATTACTGTAGCTAATAATCAGGAATCACTTCAAAAATCGTGATTGCACAGCTTTATTTTTAAGTTATCATGTATTTTTACGAGGTTTTTGCCAAGATCAAGGTATTTTTGTGTTCCTCTTAAGAATGTCAATATAACTAAATACACAGGTAGAATTTGTGCTTAAAATAAACTGGTGTCATCTACATTTTCAGAAATCTTTGTTATATAACGAAGACAACTTCCTCCCCTCCCGCCCTTTCCCCCAACATCAAGGAAGGCCCTCTCTACACTTCTAGGGATTTTTGAATGGAGAATCTGAAAATGTCCTTTTTAAAAGTGCTTTTCATTTTGCCAGCCAGACTACCAGTTCAGAGGCACGTGAGAGCCAGAAGTTAGGCACTGCAAGCAGATATTCACATTCTGGAACTTTTCAGTTGAGGAGAAGGCAACAGGCAGATTGTCTGTCTAGGAATAAATGGCTATATATTGTGTTCTTTGCAACAGTCTACTCTTGCATTTTTATAAATTTATCATTAGGCAAGCCCATGTAGTAAAATCTGCTTCTTGTGTTGCGTTGTACAGCTCAGGACTTCCTGTCTGTTCTACTTCTAGCTACGTTTTTTTGGGAACTTGAAAGCTTTTCATTGAACCTTTAAAAAATGCAGAGATCTGCAGTGCAAACTACTCAACATCTGTACTTGTCACAGGATTAATGATCCCAATTCTTATACTCATTAAATTAGGAAGTCAAGATACAGTTTAGGTACATATGTCTTCACCACAGAGGCCATGAAAAGAACTTCTCTTTGCTATTACAAAGCTGTTCTTAGCACTCCATATTCTAGTCTGGGGAAAACAGCATAGATCAGATGACTAGCTGACAGGTCTTAGTCTAAGCTTTGATGACGTTGGTTGTCTGTCTCTAACACTAATCCCCATTTAATTTAGTTACACCGAGTTCCAGTATTTATTTTTTAACAGGTGATGCATCCTGATGGAATATGATAGCTACTTCAATGAAGTAATGTATTTAAACTGTGAGTGTCACTTATTTCCGTGGAGCTGTGTGGTCAGGTCTATGCTGGTCCCACTAAGCTTGCCACTCTCCTTATGTAAAAACTTGGAACTCTCCCTGTCTGTAGTTAATCAAGCTGCAAGTAGTAGAGGTCTGTGTAATCTCTTTATTGGATTTAGTAATACAGCTCTTACCTGGGAGGTTTGCATTGGGTTTTGGGATGTAATTACTAGAGAAGACACTTGGCAGCTAAAAGTACCCAATCTTCATTAACAGACAAGGATATTGTCTTACCTAGAGCAAGGATTTGTTTAATTATGGAATGTAAGCCCAGATCATAAGAATCTCCGTGAAATGCCAGCAGATTCACATAAACAGACAAGATTTCTTAAAATGACAGTAACATTGCAGAACTTGATGTGTGCAAGTGAAGTTTGTATCCTTCCCGTCGACAGGCAGTGAATGTCTGCTTTAATACTTTTCCTAAATAGAAATAGGCCCTGAGGGCTCAGAAGTGAGTGAGTCGGATCTTGTGGAACATAAATACGTACTTCTCAAGCATCAATCGCTTCAGCTGCAAGTAATGGCAACTAAACTATCTGCCAGTAGCGTTCTTCTAACACTTTCTGCTATTTTTAATAGAGCAAGGGAAGAGAGGAATGGAAAAACTGGTTGATAACAGGAATGGTCTTGAGGAACAAGAACCAAAATCCTCTATCAGAGGAGTCTCTTGATAGAAGATTGCATAGTAAGGGTATGCTCTGGGGTAGGCTTTATATTACTAAACCTTAGTTGTTTGGGATTGACAGGCTAATGTTACTGAAATGTGATTTGAAACCTCTGTCTGGGCTAACTGTAAGCTGTTCTTGTAAAGAATACACTGTAAATAAACACACTAGCTTTTAATGTCAGATTAATTGGAAGGCTTATGACCCTTCCGGACAGGTCACCATTGTTATACAGCAGCTAGATCTTGATGAGCTTTCAAGTACAAGTTGAGATCTGGGTGTATACTCACTTGCAGTAAAGTGAAGGAGGATGGGAAAATTTCTAAGCAGCTTTGCAGACCATACTTTCCTGTGGAAAGCTGCAGAATGTACAACTGAGGTTGTTTATTTTATTTTAAGGCAAGCTCTTTCCCCCCTCTGCACAATACTGAAATAAGGATTTATTGCCAGAGGCTGTCCTGTGGACCTGGCTCCAGTTACAGCCTATTTAAAACAAAGCAAAACCATTTATCTGTGTATAATTTTTAACTATTTCATCTAAGGCTCTTCTCTGCATGCTGAAAGAATGACGCCCTGTGCTACCCTCTTGCATTACCAATGTGTGTTACGTGCACCGATTTAATCTCACTAAAAGCGGTTTCTACAGTTACTTGGCAAACGGTTTTAGGATCTTGTGTTACAGACAGCTGGAGACTCAATCAGCATGCTTTCAGCTTTAGCAATTTTTGTGTTTGTTTGTTTGTTTTTAAAATGAATTAATCACTTACAGGCTTGAACATAGAAGAGATGATTAATTCCACTGTAGTTTTATATGGAAGCTGCCATAGTGTTTGAAAGTCAAGGTGGCTACAGCTGTATGTTTTCCTGTCATGGTTTTTGCTGGGGTAGAGTTAATTTTCTTTCTAGTAGCTGCTGTGGTTTGGTTTTGGGTGAGAATGATGCCGATAATGCATATTGTTTTAGTTTTTGCCAGGTGATGTTTACATTGGTCAGGGACTTTTTTAACTTCCCATAAAAGTCAAGAGGAAGAGAAAACAAGCTGGCCAAAGGACTATTCCATACCATAGAACTCATGCTCAGTATATAAATAGGGGTTGGCCAGGGGGCAGGGATCAAGGATCCCTGTTTGAGATGGGCTGGGTAACCAATCATCAGCTGATGAAAGCAACTTGTAGCGTATTAATAATGCTAAAAGAATATACAGAATAAATATTACTGTTTTTTTTTTTTTCCCTTTTCTGTTATTGTTCTATTAAACTGTCTTTATCTCAACCCATGAGTTTTTTTCTCTTTTCCCTCCTTTTCTCCTTCTCTCTACCCTACTGGAGGAGGGGAGTGAGCAAGCAAGCAGCTGAGTGGTCCTGGCATCATACCACAACATATCCCTAATTGTTTTTAAATATAGGTTTTGCCAGGAACGCTTAATGACCACAGAGAATCTTTAATGCTGAGCATAGATATCTCATCAGATCCACCAAATGCATCCTATTTCAGATATATGTCTCCTTGAGATGAATTTAATAAGTTTATCTGAACCACAAATGACAAATGCTTTTGATTTGCTTTGTACACAATTTTGCATTTAAGCCCCTTAACTGTGTTCATCTAACCATTCCCTCCATCCTTCCTGGCATAAGCATTTAGTGTTAATATTGCACAAAGAAACAGAAGTGTCCATAAGGAATGACCTGCTAGGATGCAAGATAAACTTTATAATGAAGTAATGTTTTAAAAGAAGAAATCACTAACAGTGGAAAGGCAATTGAAAGATGTTGAAGTGGAGTCTAATATAGAAAAGGAATAAATAATTCTGAAAGCTTTGGGTTAAAATTCAGGCTGCATAATGGATGAAGTCTTATGAACAGAGGCTGTATTAACATTTAATACGAATTTTGCTTGAATGAAGAATTTGGGATTCACTCAAACTATTTGCAGTGAACCATAATGAACTTCATTCAGCATTATCTACAGCTTCATTGGCATTCACTGGGAAAAATCTGAACAATAAGCAAATATGCACTACATGTAACGACAAAAGTATGACACAAAGGAGAAGTTTTATATACTTTTTTAACTGTTTATCTGAAACTGCTCTTACACATCTGCTAGTAATCTTGCAGAACAAAACACATCAATCTAGAGCACTAGCTTTTATAGAAATTATTTTGATATAACAGATTTGGCTTCAAGGACAAACTCATAAGCATGTACATTGCAAGCTTATTTGATAGTTATTACTGATTCAGAAACTGTTTTCTTTAAAGATGGAAAGTCTGATTAAAAACTGACTTACAGACCTCTGCAAATAGGTCTGCTAGAGGCAGAAATTTTAGAAGGAGGCTCTTTAAGAAATGAACCCATAAATCCATTTGTGGACCACTTAGAAATGAGCTACTTCTTGCTGAACCCTTTGAACTATGCATCTAGGTAGGTCTTGTGAAAAGCTCTGGTTTACTTTATGAAACCTATGACTTTATTTGTAGATTTAACAATTAGTCTGTAGCTGCTTCTTTCATGAAATCACAGAATTGTCAGAGTTGGAAGGGACCTCTAGAGATCATCTAGTCCAACTACCCTGCTAAGTCCAAAGCACATGGCTCAGGACTACATCGAGGCAGGCCTTGAAGGTCTCCAGAGAAGGGGACTCCAGAACCCCCCTGGGCAGCCTATTTCACTGCTCTGTCACCCTCACTGTAAAGAAGTTTTTCCTCATATTTGAATGAAATTTCCTATGTTCCAGCTTGTGCCCATTGCCCCTTGTCCTGTCACTGAGAACCACTGAAAGTCTAGCTTCATCCTCCTTCAACTCATGCTTCAGATACTTATGAGTATTAATGAAGTCTCCCCTCAGCCTTCTCTTCTCCAGGCTAAAGAATCCCAGCTCCCTCGGTCTTTCCTCATAAGGGAGATGCTCCAATCCCTTAATCATCTTTGTTGCCCTACGCTGGACTCTCTCCAGTAGTTCCCTGTCTCTCTTGAATTGGGGAGCCCAGAACTGGATATAGTATTCCAGTTGTGGCCTCACCAGTGCAGAGTAGAGGGAGAGAATGACCTCCCAGGATTCCATTGGCCCTCTTGGGGACAAGTGTGCATTGCTGGCTCATGGATATTTTACTATCTACCAGAACTTCCAGATCCTTCTCCTCAGAAGTACTTTCCAGCAGGTCTGCCCCTAACCTCTGTCAGTGCCCAGGATTCTTCCTTCCCAGGTGTAGGACCCTACACTTGCACTTGTTGAATCTTAGAGGTTCTTCTCTGCCCAGTTCTCCAGCCTATCCAAGTCATGTCCTTCAGAAGTCCAAGGTGGCTGTTCTGCTGGCCCCCTACTTTATTTCTCTCTTTAGGTGTTATATTTGTTGGCTATCTTGTTATTGGCACTAGTAGGTTAATAAGGCAGATTTACTAGATTTGTAGATTACCATAAGGGAAAAAAAGCAACTAAATTAAAATAATCTCAAAAGGAAATTGAACTCTTTAATTTCTTAATCATAACCAAGATTCCAGCAGTACTGTCTAGGATGTTATCACAAATGCTGCTTGAAACCACCCCTTGACATCAGACCTAATCTCTATTTGAATTAATTTCACCTACAAAGGTGTGTAATTTCTCCCTTCCCCACTTCTCATTTAATTACAGTTTTCTCATTTGAGGAGAAATTTTCCATCCTTGGGATCAGTGCAGCAGGGGGGCAGGTAATTACTCGGACAAAAAATAAGTAACTTGTTCATTTTTTTTTTTTGTCTTGTGTAGAAATTTGGATGGTACTTGACAGTGCTATTAGTATATGGATAAACTGCAAACTGTCAGTGTTCACATTGTACACTGCCTGTGGCCTGTTGAGTTTGAACAGACTTTTCCTAGATTTTTGCTGCTGTGAGTGTTATTACTTTGTACCATTGGATGTGGAGGCAGCAGGCATATTCCAGCTCTCACTACTTAGAGTTGTATGAGACCCTTGGGCATTTTCTGCTTTTATGGCTTTGCAGCTTCAAAATGGAACTTGTGCGAACACAGAATAGCTGAAATTCCCAATAGTTGTGAAATTCAAATAATGTATAAGGCTTTCAGTCATTGCTGCAGGTCATTCACAGATTTGAAAGTCCGTTCATGCTTTAATGGTCTATCAATAAGGTTATTCTGGTTATATGAGCTAATCTGTGCTGCTGCTTTCTCGAAGTTTTTATTAGAAATATCAAATGTGCTTTGGTTGCGTATTGATGTAGAGTAGAAAAGATGCATAAGGGGGGGGAATTCAAATTGTTTTCTCTTCTAGGCTTGCCCTTGCCTGTACTGAAGTCCTGTTAAAAAAGCAAGGACCTCCCCCGTACCCCAGTGCAAAACTAGACCTCACAATCCACTCATTTTTAGTGTAATATAAGCTCCTCATTCACAATTTACAGTTTTGAAGATCGTTCTATTGAGAATGTTTTTTATTTTAGAGTTAGGAACAAAAGAAATAGTTGAAACTTTTACAAGCTGGAAAACTGTTGCCAAGAATTGCAATCATTATTTCTATCTAAAACAAGAGCTCCCCAGTTTGTGGTGTAATTGAGGGTTGTGCAGCTGCCTGTATTTTGAGGACTTAAACAACTTGTGGTAATAACATTTGAAAGCTTGAAATCACAGGCATAACCTGTGATTACACAGACTTTACACAGTAAATCAAATTTAGTTTTATCATGCACAGATTCTTGCAAGCTTTATTTCTTTTGGAAAAGAACAAACGAAAACAAGAGACATCAAATCATGCAGTACACTAATAAAGATACTCATAGAATACTAGGTTGGAAGGACCACAAGAATCATCTGGTCCAAACTTTCTTGGCAAAAGAATGGTCCTGTTGCAGAATGGCTGCGGGAGCAGGGCCCTGGATCCACGGAATGATTGTACAAGCAATCCTCTTGTTAGCCTAAGTGTTTAGCATAAGTAGGATTTTAGCCACAGTAGGCCTCAGTGAGAACTGCAAGTTATGCTAACAAGGAATAAGAGTCAAGGTCACACAGACCCTGCGAGAATGGTAAACAAGGAGAGAGGGAGAGTATCCTTCTGGAATGTTGGAGAACCTTGAAGCAGAAACTGCAAGTAGGAGGTGTATGAACATGTAATCTTTAGAAGCCTAGCCAATTAGTGTGTGACAAGTAAGCATAATTTACAATAAGTGTATAAATATCTGAGCTATCCGAATAAACGTTGGAGCTTGCTTTATCACTCATATTGAGTCGGCCGCATGTCTTCCCGGGCCCCTCCCGACATGGTCCAGACAAGATGGCCCAACACTCTGCCCAGAAGAATCTTAAAATAGTCCAATAATGGGGAATCCACCACTTCCCTGGGGAGACTATTCCGATGGTTGATTGTTCTCATGAAAATTTTTCCTCTTGCTGTCCAATTGGATTCTCCATGGAGTAACTTGTACCCATTACCCTTCATCTTTTCCATATGACTCCTTGTAAAAAGGGAGTCTGTCTTTTTTGTAGCCACTCTTTAAATACTGGAACGTGATGATAAGGTCTCCCCAAACCTTCTTTTCTCTAAGCTGAACAAGCCCAGTTCTCTCAGCCTTTCCTCATACAGGAGGCTTCCCAGTCCTTTGATCATTTTTGTGGCCCTTCTCTGGACCTTCTTCAGCATGTCCACATCTTTTTTGTATAATGGAGACCAGAACTGAACATGGTATTCTAGTTATGGCCTGAGAAGTGCTGGGTAGAGTGGGATAATGACTTCTTTCTCTCCGCTGGTGATGCCCTTCTTGATGCAACCCAGCTTCTTGTTCTGCTGTTTGCCACAGCAGAACACTATTCACTCATATTGAACCTGTTGTCCACCAGGTCTCTTTTTGCAGAGTTTTTCCCCAGCTGGGTAGATCCTTACCTGTGCTGCAGTCCTGGATTATGTTTTTCCGAGTGCGAGACCTTACACTTGTCCTTATTGAACTTCATGAAGTTCTTGTTAGCCAACTCTTCCAGCCTATCCAAGCCTTCCTTATAGAGTGGCTCTCCCTTCTGAAATGTCTACTTCTCCACTCAGTTTAGCATCATCAGCAAACTTCATCAGGGTACACTTTATCCCATCATTCAGATTCCTTATGAAGATATTTAACAGTGTTGAGCCCAGTATTCATCCCTGGAGGGGATCACATTGGTTTCTCTAGTAGGTAGCTGTGGGGAGCTATATCAAAAACCTTGGAGAAATTCAGGTAGACAATGTCCCCTGCTTGTCCTGCATCAGCTGAACAGGTTACTTCATTGTAGGAGACGAGTTCAGCATGATTTGTCCTTGATGAATCTGCGCTGGCTTTTCCCAATCAGATGCTTCATTTGACTTGGCATAGCCCCCAGGAAGATTCATTCCATAAGTTTTCCAGGGATTGAATTAAGACTGATGGGCCTGTAATTTCTTGGATCCTCCTTTAGGTCCTTCCAGTACATGAGGATGACATTAACCTTCTTCCAGTTTTTTGGGATGCCCCCCAGTCTTCACAACTTCTCAAAGATTATGGAGAGTGGCCTCACAATGACATCAACCAGATCGCTTAGCACCCCTGGGTGGATAATGTCATCACCAATTGATTTGTAGGGGTCAGTTTTCTGTAACTGTTCGCATACCACGTATTCCTTCACTGGTGTTTGACCTGTGTTTGCATCAACTTGGATTTTTGTTCCCAAGGCCTGGGATTAATGTCAGTTATATGGAAACATACAACTAAAAAAGACCAGCTACTAGATTCCTATGGAGTAATGGGTATTTAACATAAGTGAGGAGAGTGACTCTTTGTTATTTCTATATTAAAAAAATAGACAATCAGATTTACAACTCTAACAAAGTTATTTGTGTTCTGTGAAGGCATAGTAGTATTTTATGCTTTTTTTTTTCTTTTCCTTTTTTTTTTTATGATAACAATAAAGGAGAGGAGGGGAAAAAATATCAGCGCAATCTTAGAGATTCCTGTGAGTTCAGTAGCTTCCGAAATGCTGATAACTCTACTCAGAAGTTATTCCTTTGGCTATTTCTGTTTCACTCGGCAATGTCCAAATGCTGAGACATGCTACCTGCAGTTCAGTTCCAGTTGTTTGCTAGAAGTAGTTTGTTGGTAATTCCTCATCTAAGGCTTAAAAGGTGCTTATCTGCCCTTTCAAAAATATGTAGTTCAGATGTAATGCACACTTGCAAGATAGCTTCTACCCATTGAACACACTGAAATTTTGTTTTCTTACGAATTCTCATGTCATGTAACGCATTGGAGAAGAAGAAAGAAGGACAAAACTCAAAAGACTCTTAAACAGCATTGCCTACAGCAGCCTTCACCAGAATTAATGTGTTTTTTCCCCTATTATGGACTTTATCTTTCTAATACACATTTTAAAACTCATCTCCATAGGGCAGATCTCAGTATTCTTGTCCTTACAGGTATTTCTGCATGTCATCTGCCACAAATAAATAGACAGCCATGGCTCCACAACACAAGGGGATTTTTTTTGGACAAAATTCCCTACATTTTGTCTCATCTTGCAAAGGTATTTTGTTTCCAGTTTATATTTTTATGGTTGACTGCTTCAGCCTCTGCTCTTACAGCTCTGACCTTCTTACAGCAGAGATCCTTCATCAAAGATGAATTTATTATAATATGCTGCAAGCTGCATTTCTTGCCTCTTGTCTGCATGCTACCAGACACTTCTTGAATACCAACAAAACAGGGATTTGCGTTTCAGAACCTACTGCCCAACACGCTAACCAAGTATCCCTTTAAAGAGCCCTGTTTTTAGACTGAATGGGGCTTGATCTAAAACTGTTCAAAGATTCTTGTCTAAGTATCAGTTTTTAGAGTTACTGAGCTTCCAATGACTTCCTCGAGAATGTCAAGTTCTCAGTAAATTATTGCTTCTGAACACCTGTACTTTCAGCCAAGCGTGTGTGCTTTTGATTACTTCCTTAGGGCCAGAGTTCAGTGCTCATATAAAAATTGGTGGGGATATATTAAAAGTATGCAGGGACATTAATCATTAAATAACCTTTATAGGGAGAAGGAGGTGGTAAAGAGCAAGAAGTTAATTCAGGAATTCTGACTCACCATCCTGAGAAGCTGCTCTTTCTCTCCACTGATCACAGACAAAGCTTCAGTGCACTGTGTAAATGAACTGAGCCTACAGTTAAATGATGGGAATTTTCTCCCATAAATATGTCTGTGGATGATTTTAAAAACCATCAGGTAAAACTTTGTAATTCCTAATATTTGGGCACAGACAAATGGGAGGGTAGCTTCTTGCCTTATCTTTTGTGCCAGAACTAGTCTCCACTTGATTGTACAAAGCATTTACTTGAGCTAGTATAAATGTAGAATAGTGCCTATATAATTCTGTAATTATTTTTTAATCCCTGCTAAGATCTTGCTTAGATCCTAATTCTTCAGTGTATTTTTGGCGTGTTAGGTCCTGAAAAAGGGCATGAAGGAATTCTTGTCAACTTCATTTACCAAAAACAACGGCCACCAAGTAAGCAAACCTTAAGTCTTTTGGAAACCCTGTATTCTGCATTTGCTAGTCCAGTTTCTCTTTCAAGCCACGAAAATAAAATTCTACAGCAATGACTTCTACAAGAAAAAAACCCACAAAACTATATAAAGCTAACTGTGAAAGCAGTATTTCTTGCCTTCTGCACGTCCAGCAATATCTACATCTCTTTGTGATGAAAGTTTAAAGATAACACTACCAAAAAAATAATGCACATATTCATTGTTTAATTTCAAAGAGAGCCGTAACGGTGAAGAAGGCTCTCTAAACTTGTCACATATAAAAAGAGATCCTCTAACAGTTGTAGGGTAACGTGACTTTCTTAGAGATCTTAAGGCATATTCTGTTGTGGTATATAGGGTTAATGGTATGCTGTTTTTACTGCTGAATGCTTTGACATAGAGGCTACGTGTTGCTCTGGATTTTGTTAATCTTAGTTGTCTTCCTAAAATCCATGTTGCTGCTGGTGGAGTGTACTATTGTTCATTTGTCTTCCTTAAATGCTTATGCTTTTTCCAAAGTGAGATCAAATACCTGTGATGTCCTTTGAACATTTCTGCTGGATATAATGGTTATTCTCTCTTTGGCCGTGAAATTTGAATGTTTAACCTTCTCACATGTACATAAATGCATGCTATGACAAATATGAATGTACTTGGAAGTGAAATGCTGTACATATACTTGTGCTTCGTATTAGATAAAATATACACACATTTAGACACAGATATCTCTATAACCTCACAGGGTGCTGTGAAATATGCCCCTTTTTTGTTGTTTAAGGGGCTGTGTATATGGGCTTGATGACTGAGTCATTAGAGATTTTGGGTGACTGACACATGCCTGGTAGGCAGTTTTGTTTTTGATCATCAAATTTCACAGACCATTAAAACAGAAATCCTTGTGTCCTAATCAAGACAGAATTGCCTTTACTTGAGTAAATCATAGAAGTGTCTGGATAAGGTTGTGCTGAGAGCTGAAAATAATCTGTGATTTGTGTCATATTAGTAATTGTGTAGTGGGGTTGAGGTGGACAGAAAAGGAAGAGGGTGCACAAACAATTGCAACAAAGGTTGTGATATTTTTATGATAGCAGCACGATGTGAGAGGACACTCAAAATAATCCAGTGTCTTCCAGATGGGACTTCTTCAGCAACCTGATAGCTTGCTTTTCTGATTGTTCTTCGGCATGCAAACAAACAAACCAAAAACCCCAAACAAACAAAAAAAAATCAGAAAGTTGAAATTCACCTAGTAATTTTGTTCACCTTAAAGATGCATATCTATGCTTTCACTTGTTGAAGACTTTCTTTAATTTCAGTCTCAACTCTGAATTTGCTAGGTTTCTAATTGATTTTATTATTGCTGAGTATTAGCTTTTTCTTTAGGAAAAAAACCCACAAAACAAACAACACCACAAAACTCCCCAGCAACTGCCAACAAAAAATTGCACCTTGGAGCATGATCTGTCACTTAATGAAGTAATGTTTAGGAAGAAGTATTAACTTAAATTTTTTTTTATTTTTCTTGTCCTGCTTCTTGGCCATTACATATCACGGGTCAGATACTGGCACTTTACTCTGAGTAGTTCTGAAGTTAGTGATGCTGTTTGAGTTAGTGGTTAGCAAGTAATGGGGTGTCACTCAAACAACTTGTTGGTGCTGGTTAACCTGCTAGCAAAGGAAATGTTTATCAAGACAACCTCAGTCCAATTGGCAATATTTGTGAATAATTTAACTAATTTTCTTTATTTTTCTTACAGGAATTGTTTCAATTATGACTCTCACTGTTCTTGCCTATGAACGCTACATTCGAGTAGTCCACGCAAAAGTGATTGACTTCTCTTGGTCTTGGCGGGCTATCGCATACATCTGGCTCTACTCATTAGCCTGGACTGGAGCACCTCTTCTGGGCTGGAACAGATACACACTGGAAATTCATGGATTAGGTTGCTCAGTGGACTGGAAATCAAAAGACCCCAATGATACCTCCTTTGTGCTCCTTTTTTTCCTTGGCTGTCTAGTAGCACCTGTTGGGATCATGGCCTATTGCTATGGCCATATAGTATATGCAGTAAGAATGGTAAATTAATTCAGATAAGATTTCTCTTAATGTAGTATTTTCAGGAAAAATGTTGATGCTGTATATTAAGCTTGGATCAGAGCCTAAATTTGCACTCTCACTTCCTCTCCAAACTTTTGAATGTCTGGTGTTCATCTGTTTCAGTCACCACTAGAAAGGATGTAGGGTTGGAGGAGAACCAACCTAGAGCTACCAAGGTGTATTTTTAGTGTAGTTGTAGTGGGAGGCAGGTTAGGGAACTGCTCATGCTCATTAATCCACATCAGATTTTCCCTTGAAAAAGGGAACACACACACGCCACCACCTCTCCACCCCCATTTAGTTTTCTTGATTAAAGAATTTTCTCTTCTCCTCACCACTCTGAGAAGATAACCCTGTAGAACTCTTCGAAGTGGAGATTAAGTCCTATTAAAACAGCTTTTCATGTTAGGGCAGCACATTTTAATTTAGTCCAGATCTTTATTGTCAGAAAGTGTTAATGTTTGTGAGTAACTGGCACAACTGATAGGGTTATGGAGAGCAGTCATGTATGTGTCCCATCTTTGCCTCATTTTATGACTCAGATACCACTGGGAACCTGCTGTCCACTATTCTGCTTTAAATAGGTATTTCATAATTTTAGGGTAACAAACTAAAGTGGCAGAGCAGTACAGAGAAATCTATTTATGAAATCTTCTCTTTGAAGGCTGCTAATGACACAAATCTACAGGATTGTCTAACTAGTCAGACAAAGGACCACTAAGTGTAAATTGAACTTGCTTATAGCAGTGGATGAGGGCAAATTAGTTTTCTGAAATACTTACAAGAAGTGTAGCATGTTTTGTTACATCACTGGATTTGTTGTTTTCCAGTAGAATTGCTATGCTATTTTTCCTCAAGTTGTATTTTTACACTTAGTATACATAAACTCTGGGAAGTATGATGTAAACTCGCAGAAAAATTGTGCTTTGCAAGATAAGGTATACGGTGTTTGTATACAAACTATATTAATGGATTGATTAAAAATAAACATAGAACTGTTCGGTTTCAATAAAATATAGAGCTATTTTACTTTACCATTTACCTTTTTTTCTTCTACAGCTTCGCTGTGTGGAAGATTTCCAGACTGTTCAAGTGATCAAACTTCTAAAATATGAAAAGAAGGTGGCTAAAATGTGTTTCTTAATGATCTCCACATTCCTTATTTGTTGGATGCCCTATGCAGTGGTTTCCCTCCTGATAACATATGGTTATAGCAACCTTGTAACACCCACAGTAGCTATCATTCCATCTTTCTTTGCCAAGTCAAGCACTGCTTATAATCCAGTCATCTATATCTTCATGAGTAGAAAGGTAGGTACATTAAAGATTTTTTTTATTAGTAGCCAGTACCACAGTGGTGGAGTTTAGATCTGATTTACTTTAGTCTGTACATTTTAGATCTTCTTAAAGATTTGAACAGCTATGATAAATGGTAGAGAACTAGTAGACTTAAAATCCTTGTTGGTGCTTAAAGTACTGCCTTGTCAGAAACTGGATTTTAAATGTCTGAATTCACCCATGACCACTCACATGAAAGGGAGGGAGAGGAGTGTCAAAATTTAAGTGTCTAGTTTTGACAGTTTAGCCCTGAAATGGATTACAACTAGAAAACGTTATCTGAATCACTCCCTTACCACTCCATCAGAGAAAATTCAGAATATCCAATGTCTGTTTTTAGGTAGAAAAAACTTGCCTCTGACTTTTCTGTTATGAAAACACAAGAACTGAACAAATCAGCATAGTATTTCAAATATCACAGCAGTGACATTTCTCAGAGCTTCATTGTATTCAAAGCCAGAATCTCACGTGGATGACAGTGAAATGTTTTTTAGAGACAAATTATTTACTGTTAAGAAGACATGCTTATCTATGAGAAACATTTTTATTTTTGTCTGCTTTTATAGTAGTCATTGTGAGAAGCAGACTGCTGATTGAGTGGTGGTAGATAACTCATTTCAGTGCTTTATAGAACAAAGAGAGAATGGAATTATTTGTAGTTATCAGTGGCACATCATATACATGGAAGCTAGGAAACTATACATCTTTCTGTACATCATCAGTACTTTGAATATAACCACTGAATGCAGTTAAGCGGTGTTGGTGAATTTGTTTAGACACTAAAATAACTTCACTATATCCCAGAACACTGACTGGAAGTGTAATATGCATATTGTAAGCTTCTGAAATCAAGATTGTAGAGTTAAAGGTATCTGGAGTTTAATATAATCACTTTACAAAGGGTAAAAATCCATGAATGATTGCTAGAAGGATTTCCCTGGATTTTCGTTACTTTTTATTTCATCATAGAGCTGAAATTTTCTGTGATTTCCTACAATGGTTTGTAATTGCCAGGCAGCAGCCTGGACCAGCCAGCAGTCTGTAGAGACAAGGCAATCAAGTCAGTGGGTCCGATGACCCAGGTGGGCAGCCAGGCAAAGGTTGGAGTGCAGCTCAGGCCAGGACCAAGGGCAAGGGTGAGCTTAAACGCTGTTCCTTAGTGAAAGCAACAGGCCCCCAACATGACATCTTGCAGCTCTTCCCCCACAGCTCATTTCACAGCAGGCCAATCCAAGGTTACACAGCTGCACAATATCAGAGCTGGCCTGGGTATGGGCAACTAAAAACAGGCGTGTTCAAATAGGTTGTCTTTCTACAGTGATGTGATTTTTAAAATTTTTTTATTTTTTTAATATTGTGGCATTTACTCTGTACCTAGATGTCTGGCTGAGTGGTTTATCTGGAAAAGATTTTGTAGGTTCTGGTACTTGGAAGCAAGTCAAACTGGTACCAGCCACAGTGCCAGAAAAGTCATAGCCAGGATAAGAATCAATCAGCTGAACATGCATATTGGAGATGCATTGTGAAATACTTCTCGCTCACCTCTAGGTCCAGATTAAGACCAAAATGATAGTATTTTTAGTTATCTTCTGGGTTATTTTGCCATCAGTTCTTCCCTATAATATCCTTCCTCTATCTGACTTATTCTAACATGCTGGTGCCTTCTCACTTTCATGCTACTCAGAGGTGCCGCATTATCTCTGAAATCTTCAAGATCTCCATGTGACTGTTGTTGTGCACCAGATTATCTATGATCTTGTAATTTTCTAGGTCCCCGTCCCAGCAGGACGTATTGCTTCCCCTGTGTCAGAGTATTAATTTCCTCTAATAAAACCTTGTTCCGGACTGGCGTGTTTGAGAGCTTCTTGTATAATAGATGGGAAAAGAAAGTCACTGGCCATCCATGATAATACAGAATAATCCTTAACACAGCTAGATGGAAGACTGTTTGAAAGATGTCCTACTCCCTTTTCAGAGAAAAGGCGAGGCGAGTTATTGTTCCCCTGCCTTATTTATTATTGTGGGCTTTTTTGTTTGTTCGTTTGTGGTTTTTTTTTTTTTAAATTCTCCTCATACATTCCAGGCGTGTCTTGTTATGGGTTATTAGAAGAGAAAGCTATCCACTTAATTCTTGAAAACCAGAGTTTCCCTGAAGGATCATATGTGAGCTTTAGATGTGTGCAGACATGAAACTACCTCCTGAGTGCATCCTTTAACCTCCATGCCTGAAATCTTTTGTTTTGTGAAGGGGAGACCATAGTTGGAACCTTCAAAACAGCTGTACTACTGGAATTGTCATTCTGTATACTCATACAAGCCTTCACTGAATACTTAAAATTACTTAGTCACAAGGTAGAACAGACTTCTATCGTAAGTGGCTTCTGGTTAGCTGAAAGACTTCTGTTCCTTCCATGTTCAATGGGAAGATTTTAGTTCTCTGTTACCAGCCATTGAAATTTCATTTTGCATCTGTGACGTTCAATGCTTTTGTTAAAATTCCAGACTCTGGACGTACTTAAAAGTCACTTTGTAGCCTGTTCTTCTCCGTGTTCCTTCCCTCTGCATTGTCCTATAAAGTGTTTCTGAGAATATTCATTCCTCCCAGCTATGATTTGTTTGGACATGGGAACGATACCTATAAACCACTTTGGAACCTAGTCCTCTTCTTTGCAGATTGTTGCAGATCTTGCCGCTGGTAAAATATTAAATCGCATTTCAGTGCCCTCTACTGGCCAGGTGATCCTATTCAACTCTTTGGTGTAGGGAAAAAAGCAACCTCTGAAAAGCCAGCGTGTTTGTTACAACACTGAAACTGATTCAGGACAAGGTGGAGATATGCAAAAATCTGTCGTACATGATCGTGAACACTTAAGAAGATGTAACTTCATTCTATTTATTCTCTCTTGCAGTTTCGTCGGTGCCTTTTGCAGCTCCTGTGCTTTCGCCTGATGAGATTCCAGAGGACCATGAAAGAGACACCAGCAACAGGGAATGACAAACCAATACGACCAATAGTTATGTCTCACAAAGAAGGGGACAGGCCAAAGAAGAAAGTGACTTTTAGCTCTTCCTCTATCATTTTTATTATCACCAGTGATGATACTCAGCAAATAGATGACAATAGTAAACACAGTGGAACAAAAGTAAATGTCATCCAAGTAAAGCCTCTGTAAGGATGAGCTAGAGATGTGAGAATGAGATGGACTTCAACCAGTAGACTGTTTAGGTTGGAGACTGGTTTCAGTGGCAATGTCCATGGGCTGCCAAAGGAAACCACACACTTCAGCTGTGAAATACAGAAGGAATTCTCCGTCTGAAGTGCTGCAGGCGGTTCAGTTTTGGTCACAATACTGAAATCTCTGCATGTGTGCCAAAATTGCTAATGGATGTCTTTGCTCTAAATTTTCTTAAAGCATATTGTAGGTTTGCCATTCAAGAGAACTTCATCAGGCTGGAGGAATGCGCTGACAAAAATGTTATGAAGTTCAGCAGAGGCAAGTGCAAAGTCCTGTGCTTGGGAAGGAAGAGCAATGCTGCAGCACAGCAGGCTGGGCCCTAGCTGCCCAGGATGCAGCTCTGTGGAAAATTATGTGGAGTCCTGTTGCTCCATGAGTAGAACGTAAACCTGCAGTGTGCCCTGGCAGCAAGGAGGGGCACCAGCGTGCCAGGCTGTACGGACAGGGTCAGAGCCAGTAGTCTGAAGTGATTATGCCCTCAACTCAGCCCTCCATTAGACCACATCTAGGTACTGCATCCAGCTTTGGGACCCCAATACAAGAAAGACGTCTGTAAACTGGGGTGAGTTCAGGGGAGTCCCCTAAGATTGTCAGGGGCTGTAGTACTTGGCCTGTGAGGAGGGGCTGGGGAAGGTGCACTTGACACAGCTTAACAGCTGCATTGTGTAGAGATGAAACGTTTTCAGGGGAGCCTTGTAACAGCCTTCCAATAGAGATGGAGAGTTTTTCAACAAGATGGAGCCAGGCTGTTCAGGGCAATTCACAGTAGAAGGATCACAGGCATTGAGCATGAATCTAAATAAGAGAGATTTGGATGGGATTTGAGGAAAAACTTTTTCACCCTGAGGACAGCAAAGCAGTAGAACAAGTCAGACTGAAGATTTCCTTAAGTTCCTTCTAGCTTTAGTTATCCTGTGATCCCTAAACTGCTAGCATTCCCAGTGCATGGAGTTCTCAGGGAAGGAGGAATATTTGAAGTTGGCTGCAGTTTAGTTGGTTGCAGTTGCATTGGTGCCTTGCAGGGTGGGAAGTGGAAAAAGTGATGTCTAAAATGAGTGGGGCTATGGTTAAACCAGAAGCCCCCAGAAGGCTGTCACTACATACTCAGCAAGCCATTCTTGGTGCTACCTAATAGGACCTCTGAGGTACATAGTGAAGAAAATCATGCAAATCAAAGCGCCAATGAAAAAAGGTTAGTTAAAAGGGAGAATTGGAATTTCTGGTTTTGTTACAATATGTGAATTACGTATCTTTATCTTGCATTCATTTATTCTGTACATGGACCAGAAGCATCATCCCATATTAACTCTGAATCTCCTCTGGCACTTGCTGAGATTAACAGTTAGAGAAGAGCGGGGTAACTTTTGCTTAAATTGCAACGTGAGTAATGATTGTCTTACTTGGAGTTCAGTAAACAGCACAGATAGAGATGTTCCCCACCACCACCATTGTCAAGTGTTGCTGGTACAAAATGGCAACAGGATGCTGCCCCAGATGCAGCTTTCTGTCACCATTGGGTAAGTTAGAGAACTAGTTTTGAATGGCAGCAGCTGGTTCTCTACCACACCCCTTGGACCAGTGTAATTTCTCAGCCTCAGTCTGCTAAATGGGCAGGGTGGAACTGCAACACGCAGCTTTCCATCTCTGTGAAAGCTGGAAGAAAAGCTTCCTCTGGGGACAAATATTCTGAGGTATAAAGGGAACATGCTGAATAACTGTTGGCCCTGTAGCCATTGGTCCTGCAGTCAAAAATAAATAGAAAAAAATCAGGGTCTAAATATGGAAGCTTTCAGCTGGTTCCTGGGAGTAGGGAGCGACCTCAACTCAGAACAAGTGACTGAATTTGTGCTTGTGCCTGTGCTTTTTAAAAAGCAAATTCCTTTTATTGTACCCTGCTAGAGCTTTAGCACTGGTAAACTGGCTCTGTGTTACGTTTAGAAATACATACGGAGTCCACTGTTTTCTAGATTAGATCATATAATCTGAGAGGAAACAGATGATGACTACTTGTCTTTGTTTCTTTCATATTTATTAATTTTTGTTTTGCTGCAGATGCATAGGTAAGTTTTCTTATGATGTCGAGGATCTGCCTGTACTAAGTCATGTCTATTGCAATGTCAGGATCAATGCAATGTTTTCAGCCAGTGATCACTACTTCTATGCATGTTTGTATTTACAAATGGAGAAAGATGTATGTTAGTGTTCCATGTAATGATTCTGTCATTTTATCAAAATGTTTGGCATTTTTATATTTTCTGTGTATTGAGTTGTCAGTGAGTGATTAAATGTACCTTATTTATATCAATGTCTTCTTGGTGAAATAATTATTTTTTTTTTACCACTAAGAGGGAGATGGTTTGGTGTCATCACTTGTTGGGTGCAGCTTGAAGGGCAGCATTAGGTGCTGAGAAAACAATAGCACTTTAAGATTCTAGTTCACCTATGTAAAGAAAAAGTATAACATCTGTAAAAAGAAGCTATATACTCTTCAGATTTATGAAGGTAAGGTTTGAGTAATTAGCAATAACAGTATGGGATTTTTTTAATCATTGATATGCAAGATATTTACCACTACAATACATAGCACACTAAAAATTATATAACAATACATGAAAACTAAATACTAAACTATCTTGTAAACTTGTGATCTTGACTACTTTGTGTAAATTAGTGGCCTGAAATGATAAATTTTATGAACTCTTTGAGGTAACTTGTTCTTATAGCCTGTAAAGTGTCACTAGCTTTTGAAATGTGGCCGTGTGAAATTAACATGCTCCAGTCCTACTTCCTCATCTTTCAAGCTTAACTATTTTCCGTGGGTAACAGCAGGATTGGTGCAAAACTCAGACCTTGCTACAGGATTTAAGTATTCTAACAGTCAGGTTTTAAGTGTCACCAGTTTATTTACAGATTTGATATGTCTCATTTTAAATTTCAAGTCTGTCTTTGGGACATCCCAAGAATAGACCAACTGGGTAGTTTATTACAGTGGAGATGCAGAGACTTACGCAGGACCTTTCTCTCCAATTACAGGGAATATAAGAGGAAGATGGTTAGCATTAACATTTGGACCATTTGTTGTTCCTAAAGTAACAGAAATGCAGAATAAGAAAGAGGAGAAAGAGAAAGTGCGAAGGGCAAAAGGCTAAGAAGAGATGGGAGGAGTACATTATTTATGAAGATTTCAAATAAGCTAGTTGGTGAGGACTTTCGTGATCCTTTCATGCAAAGGGAAGTGCAGTTGTGGTGAGTACCATGATAGCTGCAGAGGCAGTTAATTTATCTTAGTCATGTTTCATTGATTTCACGCATTACTGGAAAAATACAGGCAATGATGTAGCTGGAACGACATTTGTAATGTGCAAATGCAGGAGCCTCAGTTACATTGCCTCCCAGCAGCTGGTGTGTCAGGAGTCTGTTGGGAGGTGTTCCTGTATCTCATTCATGCTGAGGAAAGGATCCCCTCTCGCCTTGTGTTTTGAGGCAGTCATGAATACTGAAGCTGTGTCCACCGACTTCCCTGTACAGGGGTTTCTGCTGCTACCCGGGATCCCATAGAGGTAAGAAACTACAGGAAGTGTGGTGCAGATCTGCTCCACAGTGTTGCATCTTTCCTCCTTGTTCAGCCTCCAGAAGCAGCTAGATACATGCTGAATGCAGAAGAGTCAGGTCTTATACTATTAAGATACTATCTTTTATCATAATGATTACATCAGTATTCACAAGCATTATCCTTTGTGCTCCTGTCCTTTGCATAATAGCAGTATCCTGCTGCTGTTTCCTGCCAGAATACTGCAATAGCTAAGTGAAATGGATAGTCAAGTGCTGTATTGTGCTAAACCATCCAGAAAGAACAGGCTTTAAGAATACATTTATCCTTGGGTTATATAAACAACCTTCAGCTCAAGAGTGGAATTTAACTGCATAATATTCAGAGGTAAGTTAAGAGAAAAATCTGACTGTGGTGGTAGAAGATTTCATAAGCTCATACTTGACCTGCATATAAACATCTCTGAAAATACCTGTTCTCAGGTGTTTCTTCCGTCAGTCTATTTCACCATAGTTAAGGAGACTCATTTTGTTTGTCATAAAGGAAGAGGAGGAGGGTGAGGCTGGAACAGGGCCGGAGGTGGGGCTGGCCATTCCTGCTGCTATTAAAGGTTGGCAGTAGGTGCCCCTTCTGAGTTGGATTGGTACTTTGCACGTGTCCCAGTCCCTCCTTTGATGGCAGCAAAAGCAGGAGGGAGAAGCAGACAGGAGCTGGAACACAGGAAGTTTCATTTGAACATGTGGAAAAACTTCTTTACTTTGAGGGTGGCAGAGCACTGGAACAGGCTGCCCAGAGAGGAGGCCTGTGGAGTCTCCTTCACTGGAGATACCCAAAACCTGCCTGGATGCGTTCCTGTCCAGCCTGCTCTAGGTGACCCTGCTTTGGCAGGGGCTTGGACTACATGATTTCTGAAGGTCCCCTCTGACCCCTATAATTCTCTAATTTTGTGAGGTGCACAGCTGATCCTGTCTTCTGCCACAGGCAAGCCTTTTAGTCCCTCTTGTCTGACACCCACGGCTGCTTTGCTGGCTGCTCTGACCTCGCTTTGCATTTCCTTTGTCCAGCTCCAGCTGAACATTATGAATGCTTTTCTTTCTCTCGCTCCTTACCAGATTAGTATTGAAAAGTTGCTTGTAATGAATTAAAGCTGAAGAGGAAATTAAACTGATTTTCAGTACAAATTAGAACGCAGGTCATTAGCCAGCAGACTTGGCATCAGAGGCTGCCTGGACCTGGCTCTTCTGCCTCTCGCTTCATTGCATTTTCAGCGGTGTTTGCGCTCCCTCTTGTGGCTTGCTCAGCCCAGCGCCTGCTGGTGCGAGAATGAGCCCGGCCTCCTGAAAACCAGTTTGCTTTACACATTTCCCCCGCATACGGGAAGATTCACCGTTGCTTGTACTTCCGTCTTTGAAAAATTACGGGACATAGACATCTGTAAATCATGGGAAATACAGCCTGTCACAGTGATAATTTGAGGAGCTCATGTCTTTGCACGTTCTGGAGAATGCGGCCAGATAGGAGGATGGTTCTCTAAATTGCGTAGGCATGATGCTGGAGCATCATATTAAAGTGCTTCTAAATCCATTTTTTGCCTTCTGAAACTTTCTCCAAGTGAAGGTGAAATCCCATCTGGTACAGCTTGAAGTCTGCTCTGAGGGAGAATGAAGTATTTTTATACCAGTTAGCCTTGCTCATTTTCACCAGCCTATACAGATGATTGAGACTTAGGCCAGGATATAGAGCAGTATTATTAAACCTTATTTAATAGGCCTGCTGCCACCTTCTTCTTTACTTATATTGGCTGAGTTTCTGTTACATTAGTAAGCTTCCAGGTGTAGCTAAAATGGTATTTTGTTCATTTAATGGTTGGAGCTGACATCAGAAATTATCTGTTTTTTCAATCTTCAGGTAACCCATTGTTTTCATGGTTTATCTGATTGACTTGAGGGTGGTGAGGCATTGGAACAGGTTGCCCAGAGAAGTTGTGGATGCCCCACCCCGGAAGCGTTTAAGGCCAGGCTGGATGGGGCTTTGAGCAACCTGCTCTAGTGAGAGGTGTCCCTGCCCATGGCAGGGGCTTGGAACTTGATGATCTTTAAGGTCCCTTCCAACTCTAACCATCCTATGATTCTATGACTTGAATCAATACCCCCTCAATAAACTGTGCATTTCATTTGCTTTGCTGTGCTAGTGTGAGGTGTGTATCAAATATAGCATTTGTGCAAATACCATCTGCAATTGCTTTTTTCTAAGGTATACTGAAGCCTTCAGAAAGAGCCACTTACACAACCAGGCAATATTTTCTCTCCTTATGCCAAATAAGTATTTATTTTAGCACCCTTTCAGTAACATGTCTGCCAGTTGGGTCTGAGGAGAGCTTAAAGTCTCCTGGTGGGTTGTTGAGCATGACTTTTAATTATCCTTCCTGAGTTTAAATACAGATGAGATTTTATTTTTGTCCACTTCTGAACCCTCTTTCAGCACTGACCTATAAAGATCTTTTAGTTAGTGTTAGTACAGCATCTTCGTATATCACACAATATCAGTCTACACCTCCATTTCACATGATGACTTCTATTAATCATGATTTGCAGCTTGGTAGAGATAGTTGTAAAATATATGTTTTCTTTGAACCCATCAAAAGGAGATATGAGGAGATGATGGTGGTTGTATGACTAGCAGACACTTAGGGTGTTTAGGCATATCTAACAGCAGCTAAAGATGTTCAGTAAACAAATAGTTCAAGTACCATAGCTATTTATGGCTACACAAATTATCCAACACATGAATATTTGATGTATTTAAATTTTTAAGTAAAAGCTTAGATATAGCTGTCTCTCTCCTGCCCTGAAGGTTCTTCTATTAAAGTTAATTGCAATTCTCTGAAAAGCAGACATACTATGAAATGTACTGACAATAGGAAGCATTTTCTTCGATAACTCCATTGAAATAGCTTAGTGGTACCTATCGCTGCAATAATGTGTGATAGAATAATAATAAGATTTATTTTGAGTTATCTCTAACTATATTTTATACACCAGATCAAGGTATTGTTGCAAAAGACACTCAGCTTTTAAGAGAAATTTAGGAGATCACGCACTGCCAATTTGCCGATTTGCAAGGTGAAATAAGGAATCAGAGATGAAAAATGTGCATGTTGCTGCCTGAATGGGACAGATCGTTTCCCAGGAACAGTACGTCCTAAGCCTTACCTTTTTGAATATCACCTCCTAATACTTGGTCCTTGAAACACTACAAAGAGGCACATAAGCGGTCATGCCTTTCTCAGAATGATAATGAACAATAGCAGAAATTATGTCTAAAATGTCAAATACAGAAAAATTTAGTTACCATGTGTTCCTTTCTTTATCTGGGCATTTATTATCCTTTGAAACTTAATTTTCAGCCTAACAAAGCATTACTTTTTCCAAGTGGAAGTCCTTCCATGGTCCTTTTATTTTTTTTTCTTTTCTATTTTTCAGCTAGTTATTCTTTCATCAAGATTGTATTATTTTCTAACAGAAGTACTCAAATATGTGGATTCTGGTGAGTAAAGAGGGAAGCACAGCACGTTTGAGATCTCCACCTTATTGCAAGGAGGTATATGAAGGCAGCATCAACTGGGCAGTGTGGAAAGAGACTGACTGGAGATCTACAGAAATTTTTAAGAGGAGGATGATGTGAAGTGAGACAGCACAGCTGTGTACTTTAATGTATTTATGTATTTATTTTGCACTTAATACAAGGTCATATCTGAACATAAGGTATTCATTGGTCCTAAGAATATACTAGCTTTCTTTGTAAACATCTTTGGATGTGCATCAATTACATAGCAAGACTATTTTTTAGCCAAACAGGGTGTCATCCTGCAGAGGGAGCCATTGGGTTATCAAGCCAAAAATTACATTTGTATTTTTCTTGCTAGGGTTTAATTTTTTTGTGGTTTTGATTTTTGTGAGGTTTTGGGTTTGTTCTTGTTGCTGTTTTGTTTTTGTTTTATAGTGAGCTTGCATAAGCGCTTACAGATTTTGTTCAGGCTTTGCTACATTTTGCAGAAGCTCATCTCTTAAACTGTTTGTCCTTCCTAGAGGTGACAATTACACGCTTAGTGCTTTCTCTATGAATGAAACAAGATATGAAAAGAAGTGCATCCTGTTCCAGAGTACCAAGGACAATGCTTAATTTTTATAAAATGCAGTAGATCTCACCAGGGTACAAACTGTCCAAGTGTCGTATCTGGATATAGACTGCTCTGTGCAGATGGGAGCAGCATTCTGCTGGGACTGAGGAATGGAGAACTGTGGTACTTTCAGGGGAAAGAGGACTTATCACCACGGACAGTCTAATGTAACATGCACAGAGATGGTCTTTACTTAAGAGAACTTTATTTGTTGCTGTTTCTAGTTTTAATTACACTGTACCCCACCATTGCTAGACCTCCCCAAAACCAAAGAGCTGTTGTTCTTTGCCAGTCTATTAGCGTGACTGTGCCTGGCATTGCCTCAGATGTTGACAGTAGATACTTGCTGAATTGTGATTGTCAGACGGATAATTCCTCTTGGAAAGCTAAAGCTAATTAAATTGTATTGTATGTGGACTGAACTGGAAGACATAGACCTACTCTAAGAGATTTTTAATTGCAAATAGAGTTTCAAGAGATCTTTTATGCTAGAGTGTCATACTAATTGTAAGTGAACATCCTGTCTCTTACGGTCAGATATTTCCTGTTCAATTATTACTTTTTTCATAAGTAAATGTGTCACCAAATTAGGAACTCCACTTGTTTCAGAACAGTACAAGTCTGAAGAATATAAGTAATTGTTACCAAGGCATGACAGTCCGTTCTCTAGTACCTGTGACACTTTTCCCTTGATTCTGGAGCCATTTAGCATCTAGGGGCAAGGATGTATCTGTGCTCTGTAGGACTTCCTGTTTTATGACAGAGGCTCACAGTGTCTGTCTGTGCGTCAGTGAGAGTTCAAGGAGAGCTTCTGTTCTTTTGCAGGTTCAAACAATAGTTGGTTTATTCAACTGTAAGCTTTTGTTGTCCAGAGATAATTTCCCTATATTTTCTGGCTTATTCTTGTTCTTTCCCAGTCCTCCAAGCTGTCTCTATATCCTTTCTGAAATAGGTCTCCTCTGGAATAACAGGAATACTCTACACAGTATGCTTGTAAAGTAGTGATATTACTAAGTGGAAGTATTGGATCACATTATCTCTACAATGTCTTCATGCTGTTATATGAAGATGCTCACAGAAAGCAAGAGCAGAGAAGGAGTCGTTAGCCCTTCCAACCCTTTGGTATCCCTAAGGGTAGGTGTTCCAATGCTGGTGTACAGGAGCTCCATGGTTACAAGGCTGGATTATTTTGTGAACTCCTTTGGATCTCATAACTTTTTGAAGCGTAAGAGTGAAAATAGACCCATCTATCCTTAGTTTCTTCATCAGCATGACTCTATCACTTCACTTTGTACATGAAATTTTTTTGGAGACTCCTGTTTCCTTTCTCTTTTCTTTTTTTTNGCCCAGTTTTTTATGATTATGTCAGGTGGCTGGCAGTTTGAGGCAAATTGTTGTCTGGACTGTACTCTGTGTGTGTATCATGATCATTGCTAATTTCTCATATGAGTTTGACAGTAATGAATGCAATTCCACTAAATGGCGTAATTTCCTTGGAATGGTGTTTTCTGACTGAAAAGCATACATTGAAATATTTTTGGCTAGCACTACTTGGGAAGAATGAGACAAACAATGGTCTTTCAGTCTTTTCTATAAATAAAAAGTCTTTGAACATATTTGTGCCATCCCAAGTCTGTAGGGTTTTTTGTCATTTAGAAGTGAGCAGCTGCTGAAGTATTATGGGCTTCAACTGGAGATAGTTAATGCTACTATAAAAGTAGCAGAAGAGATGGAGGGAAACTGTTGAGAATATTAGTTCTGAAAGCTATGTTCTAACTGAAATAGCTTTCCTTAGAAACAGATCATTAGCCTGAAAAAGACAATTCTGACTTCTCCACAAAGAGTAAAGCACTGTCAATTGACAAATTTACCGTTCCTGAAAAACTTTCAAGTCCAGTGCTGTTTTTTCCTCTGCATTTGTGGCAGTGTTCTGAATCTAAAATAGTTTGCAACTTGTTTTTTATCAGTTTATTGCCAACCAGTGGAAGGGAGATGCAAAATAC
Organism: Thinocorus orbignyianus; assembly: GCA_013400375.1. Taxonomy (NCBI): domain Eukaryota; kingdom Metazoa; phylum Chordata; class Aves; order Ciconiiformes; family Thinocoridae; genus Thinocorus; species Thinocorus orbignyianus. The sequence goes on from VXBW01006284.1 coordinate 258,244, forward strand.
TGCCAAATCAAGATTGCAGGGTTTCGCATGTATTTAGTCTTCTGAAGAAACTACATGAAATACAAGGCAAAAGGGACCCCAACATAAACCTTCTCCAGTGGGATCCACTTTATGTCCTAAAGCAGTGGGTATCTCCAAACAGTTCCTCCATCACTGTATTGCCTTGGGGTGATCACCCCAAATTATTATTGTATTTCTTCACAGTGGGACAGTAGTGTATCTCATACAAGTAACAGAGGTGAAGACAGGCCCCCACAGGAAAGTCTGTGGCAGCAGAAGGAATGTTTTCCTGTGGTTTAGTGCTGTGAACTCTCTTACTCTTGAAAAGACAACTGCTCCAACAGAGATTTGAACCACTTTTCTTGCCAGGCAAGAAGATATACTTACTGCTGCTAACAAGGAAGGAGAAGAAAGCAGTTCCTGCACAGAGAGCCACAGGGAGGTGATTTTTCTGATGGTGAAAGTAATTTTCTTTCATTAAATAGCTTGCAATCCCAACCTTCAACACTGCTTTCCTTAGCCACTATTTTGAGATTCAAGAACATTTGAAAGTTACATTTAATTCCAGTGTCTAATAATTTTTTTAATCTTAATTTTAAAAGGCTGTTGAAATAAAGGTCACAAAATGCTAACTATAAATTTCCCAGGTCACTGCCTTTCAGTGGCTGTTGCTAGAATGAGCAAAAATGTTATGACTGTAATATGAATTAAATATCCTAAGATATTTTCACTAAGTTTTCACTCTGACTATCCTAACATACATTAAGATCACAAGGTATAGTGATTTAGCAGACATTTTTGCATGGCTATATCAACCACCAGGTTGATATAAGTATCCCTTTCAAATACAGTTTTTAGCAGTAACAACAATGATATTGTTAGTATTATATTGTGGATACTATTCTTAATGTAGATATTTCTTTTTATTAGCTAATGACTTCATTTCAGGGAACACCAGTAGATATTGTGGCTATCTTTTTGCATAGGGTAGCACAAATAAGTCGTCATCAGAAGTACAAGCCTTTAAAACACTGAACAGATGACAGTTAGCTTTGTCTGTCTTGGAGACAGACATTACCTTAATTTTATGAAAACAGAGCACAGGGGTTGAGTGCCTTCCCAGCTTGTTGCATTAGTCAGACTTCATCATCTGTCAGATTTCCCTACGGTGAATCTCGTACTTGACTCATGGTATTACGTTGCTCTCCTAAGAGCAGTAAAATTTGGAAAATTATTAGCAAGAGAACACGTGTAAGTTCTTTGGGGGTGAACTTTTTATTTTATTTTCATATTGTGCCTATCCTGGTTAATATTGACCTCAGATATTTGGCAGCTTACATTACAAACCGTGATGTCTCATATGGAAAGGAACAGTATTAGCACTCTCACTCATTATGCAAGGAAATTCTGGCAAATGGAGTCATAGCTCCAAATGGGCAAGACAGATCCTCATGGAGACTGTTCAGATGTTCAGACCTTGGGTAATAAAATACCATTTCGTGTTCATGGACATGAATCTATTGTGGAATGCATTGTTGGCAATGCTAGGAGCAGCCCTTGCAAGGTAGATAAGCAAGTGTGTAGTTAAGTAGAGAAATAACTTGTTGTTAAGCAGGAAAGTAAGTACAGCTTGAAACAATGTGTTGCAAGCACTTGGATGAAGCAAGACTCAGGAAATAGGATGAGAGAGCAAAATCTGTTTATAGCTGTAAAAAAGATTTTGGCCTGGGCAAGGCCACTGGTTAGCAGTGAATTATGAAGCATCAGAGCTGTAACTAGGGCAGGACAGAAGGGACACGGCAGTAAAGGTGCTACCCAGGAATTGGTGAGGCAGGTCTATGGCAGAGATCTCAACAGAAGGTGAGAGCAGAGGATGATTAAAGAATCTAGCAGGAATCTGCTACCCATAGAAAAAACTGTCTTCTCCTCCCTCAGGCTATCCTTCTGAAAATACGATAACTGCTTATAGTGTAGCTTCTTTGTTGATGATGTACAAAAGCTGTGTTTTAGCTGCTGATTTGCCAGCGGTGTCACTCAGAAAACCCTGAAATCTATACCAAAAATAAATGAGAAACTCTATTTAACATGGGTTGAATGACAATTAGTTGTAACAGTTGAGTTTGCTGACTCAGAGGAGAATACATCTCACAGGTCAGTTGGTTGATAGTACCAGTGCTTCCTCACCATAGAAGAGGTTAAAGTCAGTGGGAGATGGGTGTAGGCAGTGCTGTTCAGAGTTAAACACAATTGTTTAACAGATTAGATTGCCTTGAGTATCTGGGGATTTTTTTAACTATGAAGTTATACCATTCCTCCTCCTTTTCTTTGCATTGGTTTTGACAGCTGCTGTTGTTTACAGGAAGCATTAGGAGAGAAGCTAAGCTACTGACCCAGCAGAGTTCCTCGAGGTTAGCTACTGGGTAGCTGTTGTCTATAAACAGCATTGTGCATATGCTGTCAAGGTCCACGGGCTTTTCATTTCCAGCAACTGCTATTTTCTGTTAGAAGTAATTGGAAGGTAAATCAGGGCCACTGAATCAGAGCTTTACTTCTCCTACTCCCTTTGGTTTGCATGAGTACTGAGATGCAGTTAGTAAGAGTTTCACAAATACAGGTTGGGCAGAGAATGGCTGGAGAGCAGCCCTAAGGAGAAGGGCTTGGGAGTACTCGTGGATGAGATCAGCATGAGCTGGCAGTGCACACTGGCAGCCCAGAAAGCCAACCGTATCCTCGGCTGCATCAAAAAAAAGCATGACCAGCAGGTCACGGGAGGTGATTCTCCCCCTCTACTCCACACTCATAAGACCCACCTGGAGTACTGTGTCTGGCTCTCGAGTCTTCAACATAGAAAGGACATGGACCTGTTNGGATATTACAAAGGAGCACTAGAATTCAATGGCAGAAAAGCTACAGTGCAAAGAAACGCATGTATTTTGAGGCTTTAAACACAGTAACAACAGCACTCAGTAAGAGACAGCTATATGAAATACTGTGGGCTGTCAGCGACCCTCTCAATAGAACAAATTAAACTATGATTAAACTCCTCAAAGTCATCTGTAACAGCAGGCTTAGACCCATGCCAGTGCCATTTTGCATTTAACATTGAGAATAAGAAGGGATGTCCTTTGCTGTACCCTCTAGCACTGAGCAGGTCTGGCCACAGGGCAACCCCAGGTCTAATTTTGATGCAATAATCTCACTTGGAAATGCTAAATTGATGCCAGACTATGATGACACAGGAGACAGAAGGAAAACTGCATGTGTCAACCTACACATCTTACGGGGTGTGTCATTCAATCAGAAGGAAAAGCTAAACTGTCAATGCTTTGTGTTAGCTTCTGGCTCTGCACATGGGCCTTTCTCTTCATGGTCACACTTCTCAGGCAGTAACGAGCCTGGCTCTTTGTTGTGGTGGTTTTGGTTTTTTTCCTATCAAGAAACCAGCAGTTTTGTGCACAGGCATCTTGGGCCTGGGTGTTTGTCTGTGAAGGAAGTTATCCATTTGCATGATTGAGCCTGCAGGATCTAAGACCTGAATATCTTTATTGCCCCTCAAACCAATATTGTCCAGTTCCAGGTCTGCATTTCTTTGAGTGACTACTGGTGATTTACTTGTAGCTGCAGGGTCTCTAATGCCAGCCTGCATCCTGCCTCTTCTCATCCCATGCCTACATTTCTCTACACTGCATCTGGTGTTGTCGCTGCTCAAATCCTCTCCTGTCATATTGGACTTGTGCTTCTCCATGCTATAACAGTATTTTTGAGTCATAAATATCTCATTCTATATAAAATATTCTTTTTCACTTGTTATTACTATCAGTACAGAAACTTTGATTATGCCATGCAAAGAAAAGCAAAAGCGAACCAAATTAACCACAATGACCTGGTAATTGGAAAAATCCAAGCAAACCAAGTCAAAACAAAGCTGCAGGCAGGTCAAGACAAGTTCAGACCAAGGAAGCCTGACAATCCTCAGTTGTGAGGCCTTGTAAAGTCACTATAGTGCGGCCTGTGGCTAGCAATGGAAACACTTTCCTGGCAGCTGCTGTTTGTAACACACAAGGAAAGATGCACGTTTGGTTTGCAGTTTTTGGGTGTGATGCCACCAGCTCATTCCAATCCCTCCATTCCTGTCTGCGTTTATATCTGTGTCAGTTCATTCTCTTTGGCACATGCTGCTCCTGGATTCCTTTCCCAAACTGCAAAAAGTCAGGAAAGATTTAATTCTCAAACCATAGTTACTTTGGGCAGAGATAAAGCATGGATGGTTTAAGCTGAAAAGGAATATAATAAGTAAGGAGTGTCTTCAGTTTAAACTTCAATAACTTTTTGCAACCTTGATTGTCTCTTCCTACCTGCAAAAGCCGTAATGAAATGTCTTGTCTTTAAAGCCAGATTTGCCTTCTGGGCTCATGCTGGGAATTCAGCTTGTTATATATGAAAAGATATTCTTCCAAGTGGAATACAGATTTTGCAGAAGCAAAAATTGGGACAAGCTCATGCCTGATGTCGTATTTGAAGACACATCAGCGCTGAACTCAGTTTTTAAGAAATTTCTGCTGGAAGATCAATCAGAACATCTGATTCTTCAAGTCTGTGAGAATGATGTGGGGTTTTTTCATCTCAGTGTCACTCTGCATCATGCTTTATCGGGTCATCTCCAGTTACAACAGACTAGTGAAGATACCAGCATTTAGTTCAGGGAATGCACCCTTCAATTTCAGTGATTAAACAGCTGGAAGTTTAACCTGTGTCTTCACTCCGAACTGTGAATGTATCCCGGGGGGAGAAAGTGCTGCCTGACTTCGGGTTTCAGTATTAGGAAGCTGTGTTTTTTCCACTTTTTGATGTCTTAAATCCACAGTAGAGTAGTATTCCCTCAACTCTTTTCTGTCAAGCAGATGTGGCAGCTAAACCAAGACCAATGGGCTGGCAGCTGTCAGTGGAGAGAAGTTATAAAGCCTTCACAGGTAGCATTTTGCTGTCAGCTGCATCAGAGGTGTCATGAATTGAAGTGGCCTGCTGAGTAAATTTTCCTCACTGAACTAACTCAGTGCTGCTCAGCAGCATGGCTAAAACCAACTTTTGAAATTCCGAGCATGAAGCATTGTAAGCAGAGATATGATTGGTCATGTTGTGGAAAGTGAAGGAAACAGAAGGAGTAGAGGTAGAATCCAGAGCTGGTGGAAGGGTGTGGAGAGGCCATTTTGCCTCTTCTGCCACAGCTGGGTGACCAGGGGGTGAATCAACAGCAACTGTCTTGGTTTCCCTCTCTTTCTCCTCTGCATCCTTCTTTCCCCGTGTTCTCCCTGTCCGCTTCAATACCTCCTATCCTACGTCACCTTGTGGCAGCAACTGGCATGTGCCCTCAGGGGCTTTCCAGGACTTCTGCGAGGCAGAATAGGCATGGGGTCCACAGACATTTCAGTGCCTCCATGCAGTTCTGCCATTCTCCACATCCCCTTTTGCCTTGTCCCCATAACAGTACTGCTGATGTGGAGGACCTACTCGCTCTGCTTTGCTGCAGAAAGAGCCTGTTAGTGCCTGTGTGGCACCTTCCATATGATACATGCTTAAAAATAGACAAGTTTTCCAAAAAGTCCAGTACCTTGCAGCCTGTCCCAGGGGAGCAACCTCTTTTGCAGCACTTGTGCATCAATTGGTGACTGCCTTGATGTTACAAAGGTTTACTCAGAAATAATACCTTAGGAATAGAGTCACTAAGCTTATTGCAATCAGGTCCTAACTCATTTTGTCATTTTGTGTGGCTGAGGTAACATAAACCCACCTGAGACCTGTTGTGAAAGCATCCCACTTTGTTAATAAATTCTTGGGTACAAGAAAGTTAGTATAGTCTTGAGGTTATTGGAAGTCCCTCATGCCATCCTCAGTTTAATAGCATTTGCAAACATGCAAGTGTCGCCTCCACACTTTACCCTCTTCTTTCCTCTAAAGCAGAGGGAAGTTCTAGAAAAAATGGTTTTATGGTCACTTTTGTGGGTGATCTTAGTGTGTTAGGAAAACATATTTCAGTAAAAAGAGCTAGGAAAAGATAGAGAGGTTTTGGATTTGCACGTTTGTCCTCTGTAATTTAGTGTGGTGGGAGGCACAGAGCTGTCAAGGACATGAGAGGTAGATTTCAGTGACAGATTTTAAAAGATTTTTCTTAGCGTGAAAAAACTTCCCATTTATCAAAAAAGTTCCTTGTCTTAGAAATACTAAACTCCATGATAGCTGCAAGCTTGCCAGTGCAAGGGAAAGGAAGGAGAGAATAGGAAATGTTGCTTGAAGGTTTCATTAATGTGCAAAGCTGTTTAATAAACCAGTGCTTATATCTATTTATCAACCTGACAGCTGCTTCCCTCCTCTCTGTCCCACTGTTTGTTGACATCATGTTTACTTCTTTGTTTTTGAGAAGGGAATACTAAGGCACTAAAAACTGGTGTAAAAAGTGACTGGTATGGGGAATAACAGAGCTAATGGAAACGAAATCTTTCATTGATTTTTCTTGAAAGGGAAGGTGACCCTACTCTGTGTGAAACTGTAACCATGGCAGCAAATCTAGTCACTGGGAAAAAAATGCTGCGGCTTTTACAGTAGGAGGTGGAAATGGACACTCTGAGCTGAATGTTTTCAAGCCCATGATTGGGAGCTTGAGACGTTTTCATTTAATAGGCTTTGACTTTGAAGATGGGTTGTGTTACTGTATTTCTTGCAGAAAAGTTGTCAGGGGGAAGAGACCACATTTGGTAATTGGGCCACACCAACACAGAGAAGCTGAAGGACATTTGTGTTAGAAGAAAGCTGAATCCCCAATGATGATCATTTCCAATAACAGGTGTCAAGGATACAACAGAGTGTCCCAGATACATGGGGACCAACTGTTACTTAGATAAAGGACCTTTACATCATTGGCTGCATAAAGGGCCTTTGAAGCACTGGATGTAACCAGGAATTCAGGACATAACGCTTAAGGGGCACTTTAAGTCTCTTAAGTGCTTTACAAAGAGCTAATTCTCATTCTCACCTTGGAAAGAGGGCAGCACAGACACTGGTCAGACTGTTTGCGTAAAGCCGGAGGTGGAAGTCTGTGTCAAAGCTAGTGCTGGAAAGCATGGTTTGCAGCTCCGTGCTCACAACATTCCTGATCCTGCACCAGGTGCCCCCATGGCTTCCCCACTGCCCTCCTGAGTCATACAGGCATGGTCACTTCAATGACTGATGTGTGTTGCCGTAAAACATATGATGCTTCTTCTAGTGGTTGGAAGGACCCACACTTGGAGGGAGATGATAGGTCCTGGTGCTGCATTACTCTGCTTTGTGCTACTGGCGAGCATAATATAACCCAATGCTTATGGGTACACTCTCCCCTTTGCATCCACAGTGGGAGCTGATTGAGGGCTGGTACCCATGAAAAACTCAGCTCCTATGTGCCTCCTAAGGCTTGTTTCAGCCAGATTTCAAAGGCTTTGCTGAGTATTAGTGCATAAACAGAAGGCTGGAGTGCTCATTTTCCATTTTAAAGAAAAGTAAAATACTCATATTTTTTCAGGTACAACTGATTGCAATCTGCATAGTGTAACTGATCCCTTGTGTTTAAGATCAGCATTCTCTCTAGCCATAGCTGTTTGGTACACTGAGGCAGTTACTGGGAAATGACATTGAGCCAAACTATTCTTTGGAATGTTTTTAGTTAAGATTAATGTACCGCATAGCGTATCATAGAATCACAGAATGGTTAGAGTTGGAAGGGACCTTAAAGATCATCGAGTTCCAACCCCCCTGCCATGGGCAGGGACACCTCTCACTAGACTGGGTTGCTCAAAGCCCGATCCAGCCTGGCCTTGAGCACTTCCAGGGATGGGGCATCCACAACTTCTCTGGGCAACCTGTTCCAGTGCCTCACCACCCTCACAAGAAAGAATTTCTTTCTAGTATCTAATCTAAATCTCCCCTCTTCCAGTTTAAAACCATTACCCCTTGTCCTATGCTACACTTCCTGACAAAGAGGGTAACGTATTTGAGCTATTGGTTCTGACTTGTTTTTGATGGAGGTTGCCCCATAGAAATAATCTCTGCAGTAATGCACATTCAATTGGAATTTACAGGAAATAAGAGAAAGCAATATGCAACTTCAAATGTAGCCTTCAAAATCTAGTAATACCAGGAATTCTGCTCACTGACACCGTTAGGCATGCTGCATGATTTGCCCAGTGAGATGCATGCTTTTTGTATATAATATCACAAGGTTCCTTTTTAAATCCAAACATCTGATTCCACACTTCCTTACTGGTTTTGCAAAAGGTTGTGGCCTTGTTTGTACGTCCTGGAGAAACAACTGGAATAAGACTTGCTGAGGAAAAGTCAGTCATATTTCCATCGGAGCCATTAAGAAATCCTTTTCTCTTGTTTCTCCAATAGAGACATCTGCTGGAGTTCTAGCATAGCCCAAACTAAGCGGGAAAGTGACTTTCAGCAGGCAGTGAGGGGCAAGGGAGTTTGCTTCAGTAGGCACTGAGGAATGAGAAAGTCTTGAAAGAGATTAGTTTGAGGATAATGATAAAAGGAGAGAAGAAGAGGTCAGAGAAAAAGGCAACTGTGAAAGCTGGAGAATCAGGGGATGGCAGAAAAAGAAATTAAAATATTATGGCAAACACTTTAATCATCTCACTTGTAGATTTGAAAGGAGGAGAAGGATCAGACTTTCTTCAGTGCTGGATCGTTGCTGGAAGACTTCACTCAGATCTTCTGAAGATGGATTTTCCATCACAATTGATAAATGATTGTGCAGGCTGACTGGTGAATCTCTTTTTCAACAAACTAATCTGCTGTTGGGAATTTTCTGGCACCATTTTTTTGAGTAGAAATTGGAAGCGAAACAGAAAGAGACAATAAAAGCAGATTGCTGTGCTTCCACATGTCTCTTTCATATGAAACTCTGCTTTTCCCACCTCATAAGTAATTCTGGTGCTACTTAGGGAATATATATATACATAATATTTAGTATTATATATCCATTGTAGTAAAGAGGACTGGGGGAAAAGACAACTGGCTGTAGAAAGGCAGGAAAGGATCCATACAATAGCAGACATGAGAAAAAATGAAAGCAATATAATTTTTAAGGAAAATTCTGACACAGATGAATTTAGGATAGAAATTAGCAGATAGAGAAATGAACAGTAAGGGGCTGCATAAGGTTAAGCAAGATTTTTGTCCCAAACTTCTCTTTGGGCGGTAGGTAAATCTTCCAATACTGTTTCAGTTTAGCAAATTGTTTGAAAAAAACAGCAACAAATACCTTTCAGGTGAAAGCTTTAGTGAACCTGTATAGGTTATTTTTGCATAACCTAAGCAGAACCAGCAAGGCATATTTTTAAATGACTGAAGAAGCTTGTTAAAAGCCTTTGGCAAGATTAACTTTGTGTGAGTCAGAATATTGAAATGGCATAATCATGTTCCTAACAGGAGGAGAAAATGCCCAGTTTTGCAGAAAACTTTGATTTCTGCTGTATTGTGATCAGCTGCGTATTGTAACCATGTTGTATTAGGAGTATATTAATTGTGAAGCCACTTAACGTACAAATGCCTTCTAGTGGCTCAGGTAACCTGCATATCATTCATAAAATCCTTATTTTGCTTTACAAATGTGATACTAGTAGAATGCTTAAGGCGTATAGTCCTTGATCACAGAATAGTCCACAAAATGATTTAATGTGCACTGATCTGGACAGCCATACTATTAAAAAGTTTTTTAGACTTTAGTATGGCTCAAAGTGAGTGATAAATATCAGTGAGCGTGTGCATCTGAACATGTGTTTGTGCAGAACAAAAGGAAAAACAGGTACACAGACAGGAGGCAAAGAAAAACTGCTGGTGCAGAACAGGGGCCTTAGGTAAGGAGTTGTATCTGTTGAGTTGCTGGAATAAATTCATGTTTTGGATCCTGAAAATGATAATCACTGCTTCTGATAACACACATTTTCGTTAGATCAAAACTGCATTAAACTACTAAAAGCTCTAGGAGATTCCTGCAGCTCCCTCACTGACAGCTGCGTGGTCAGAACCTGAGCCAACAGGGGATCAACAAACTAATGAGAAAGTCTTTTGATGGAGGTGGCAGAGTTGAACGCCCACGTAGGCAGAAGCCTAAGGCAGGTGCCTGTTAGTTGGAGCGTACAGAGAGCATCTACTTCAAACACAAGGCATGCCATGAGTGAGCTAAATTATAAATTGCTTCAAAATTGGCTTTTGTTACCAACCTTTTCTCCTTGCCTGTTTTTTTCTTCTCCTCCTCTCCACTCCCCAGTGTGTTGTATTTATTTGGGTAGGGGATTCATGCCAGTACTCGACCAGTTTCACCATATTAAAAAGAAGATCACAAAGGGAATGGTGGCTTTTTTTTGCTTCTCTAATTTTAACAGACAGGCTAACTGCTTCCCTGCTTGTCATTGATGTTGAAGATCTCAAATGCTACTTACACTACAGAAAAATAAATCTTGCTCTGTACAAACTAGAGGGTGAGAATGCATTCAGCATTGGTAGGAGCTTGAAGAGAGCTGTGGATCCAGTTTTGGGGGATGTGAGCCACCTATTCACTGACTAGGCTAGCGGAATTAAACTAGAGGAATATTAAACTACAACTATTGCAATAATGAATAGCATTGCATATCCAAATCACACAGATCACAGTTTTGCTTTCTTGTTAGATATCTGCTTGTTCTTTTACAGCACTCAGCTAGGATGCTCTTTGCCAAGGTTGTATTGTATCATACAGTTTGCTGTACTCATCATTTTGGCTTATGACTATCAGTTCCTCAGGGAAACCGTTTTCAGTTACCACCTTGCTTGCATGAGCATGTAGCTTGGATGTTGACGAACTTTTCTTGTGCAGTTACCGGATGTAAAAGCATTTTCCAAATAAGAAGCTAAGTAGTGCGTATCATTCAGGACCTGCTGGTTTCCTTCAGCAATGTCCTTCACCTGACAGTGAAGTCTTTCGTAGACAGAGGGCTGTTTCTACAGATATCACACAGAAGAAGAGGGAGACTTCAGTTCTTGACTGGGCGGGGATAAAAGTACCCAGCCAACATACTGCAACATGTATTTTTAATATACTGAGGTCTCCTTCATGGTATCTTATGCCCTATAATACCTGTCTGATGGCTATTCCATTATTTGGAATGTGTTAAACGTTACTGTATCACTAGCGAACATATCAATCATTGCTCTGGGGTTAGATCTGACAGTAACAATGCCCTTTATTTGTATAATCTTGAAAAGTGAATTGAGCAGTTTTTCAGTCTTCCTCTTCTGAGAGCATGGCTTCAGTTTCTCTCTTTCAGGCTACATAATTGCCTGTTATTGTTTCATGGGGCAGGAAGAGGGTGTAATTGAATAGATAATCTCAGACTTTAAAATTACATAGTTATAGTAAACATGTACCTGTGCAGAGAGGTCCAACAGTTCTCACCTCCCGTTTTCCCTTCTGGCCAGCTGCTGCCATCCTCTCTGGCTACAGCCAGTGGGCCAGAGAAACACCCTGGAGCTAAGGAGATGGAAAAGCTCAAGAGGGCTGAAGCACACACAATCATTGATTTTCCATTTTTGTGCTGTCTTCAGCAGCCTATAAATTTACATATACATGAGTTTACTTTAAATTCTAGCCCTGGAGGAAGGAAATGTGGGATTAATGTTCATGAAGAAAGAGCCTGCCTGTGTCTAAGAGCTAACATGATGTGCCAGGCTCCCAGTGTAACCCTTCAGGATGTTGCTTGTGCAGAGACTGGGCTCTCCCAGTGATGCCTCCAGCACAGTTTGTGGAGCGCTGGCATAACCAGCCACCTTCTCCCTCATTCAGCATCTTATTTAGAATGCCTTGGAGCTCTGGCTCAGAACCACAGCTCTCCACACTTCTCAGATGACAGAAGATTAGGACCATGTAGAAAGCCAATGACATTCAGAAAACCCCTCAGCTTTCTGTCTAAATTCAGCTGTTCTGGGCCCCCTGAACCCTGAAAGCCACCCAGCACCCAAGTCAGGAGGGCTACTTACTGCTCTCTTGGAGAACGTCAAAGCAGCTGAAAATATGTTCCTTCCTCCCTTAATCTCGCCTCCCCCTTTGTTTCCTGATTCTGTGTCAAGGAATCAAAATGCCAGGCAGAATATTCAGCAGCTAATAGGTGGAAGGATCAGCAAAATAAAGTAACTAGGATCAGTGGGAGCAAGCTAACCTTATTCTGTGAGGAAACATGTGAGTAGATGTATTAGTAGACAAAATAATGTTTGGTTTTGGATTAGGTGTACTGCCCTGAACTCACTGCAGCCATTTAGGTGGAAAACAGTATAGAATTTACAAAACAGGCTAGTGATAGGAGGAAGATCTTGTTTTCTCCCAGGGCAAACTAGGAAGTTTGCATGTACCTTTCTATATACAACTCCCTTCCTGTGACTGGGAAAGTAGCCAGATAAAAATGTTTCATGGCCAGTATAATAAAATAGTGGCTACTAGCTAAATCTCACCAAATACCAGTGGGTACTGATGAACAGCAATCAACAAAAATTACTTGTTCGAAGATAATCATAAATTAATTAGATAATTCTGCTGGATGCCTGTCCACCCCTCACGAGCACACCCCTCATGGTGTCATGGCTGAGAAGTGGGAGTCAGTGACACAAAAAGCTTTATTTTACTATGTAAAAAAATACCTTGGGATCCATTCTAGGAGGTAAATAAATAAAAAGGCAATGATCTCATTAATCTCTTTTTGAAGTAAATACATATTTTAATAACAGTTAAATTGAAGGAATAGAAAAGTTGCAGAGGCTATTGCTAATACGACCAATGAAATTGTGAAGGTCTGGAAGTGGAAAGGAGAGTTAATTTTCCCATGGATAAACACCTCTAGTTCTCTTTGCCCAGAGAGGCTGTTTACTTTCAAAATGCTGTTCAGTGAGACAAATGGAGTGTTCGATAAAGAAAGGGCACCATTGCAGATGACTGCACAGCCAATTTGAGGCTACTGAACCACTCTGCTTTTTCCTTGTAGGACAGGGTTACAGATTTTTTTGGTGAGGAGACTGCACAGCTGAGAGCAAGAGTGAAGCTGGACACAGGCAGAAGAAAGGTGTTGGCAAGGGGCTGCCTCAGGTCTTCCAGGTTCATCAATGTGCCACAGGATGTTAAACAAGAACCTGTAGCTTTTGCCTTGAGAGAGAAAGACCAAGAACAAGCTCTTCAGAAAAGTCTAAACAGTTGTATTTCTACACAGCACTGCAGTGTAGAAATACCCAAATTAACACAAGAACAAGATGAAGTTAAGCCATATGTATGAGGGCCTACCTGCATCTGGCTGCTACATCAGCCAAGATAGAGGACCACAGTGTATAAGGCTTTTCCCCTCTCCGAGTCTCTGAAACAGCTTGGGATCTCTCGACAGTGATACGCATTGGGATCTAATGGAGATGCCTGACAGATGGCTTGGGAGACTTCAAACTAGTTCTCAAAAGCATCTGTGGAATTGAGGAGCTGGTGGGACTTGAGTTTACTTGGGAAATGGGATTTTAAAGCTCCTGAATTACCACACTGCTTCCAAATGTTTGCCTCAAATCTAGTTCTGTCGAGGATACAGTGAGAACTAAAAAACATTCAGTTTAACTGTGTAGGTGTAAAACTGTTTCCAGTTTGTACATTTGTTTAGTTTACAAGGGAAGGTGCTGTATGTTTGACTGTTTGCTTCATAGATAGAGTTTGTGGATCTCAAGTCAGGTATGGCATTTTGAGGTCAGAGCTTCTGAACTGGATAAGCAGAAGGACTTAGTGACAGATAAAGCCTGTAAAGAAATTGCAAAGTAAGCTAATTTGGCAAAGATACAGAGAGGTTTTAGAAGAAAATCTGCAGAAGTGGAGATTTCTGGTTACTCAGGTCAGCTGGAACCCAGATTACTTTTATTTGGAATTCTATTTCCTTGCACAAAGCTAGGACCACCAGAATACTCAAAGAGGGCATTAAAAAGTGAACTTTGGGGAAGCAAAGGCAGGTGTCCTGGTTTCAGGTGGGAAAGAGATAATTTTCCTTCAGGTGACTCTGTGAAAGGATTGTCAGTAATAGCAATTGTTTTTTAGCTGTTGCTAAGTGATGTTTATTTAATCAGAGACCTATTCCAGCTTCCCATAGATGCATAGACAGAACGACGGAATGGCCAATAAAATATTCCATATCACAGATGTCATGCTCAGTATATAAATGGGGGTTGGTCAGGAGGACAGCTATCTGCAATCACTGCTCAGAATGGTGCCAATTCACCAGGTGGTCAGAGTGACTTGTATTATTTTTATTATTGTTGTTATTTTGTTCTTTTTCCTTTTATGTTATTGTTTTTATTAATCTGTCTTTATCTCAACCCACAATGTTTTTTCCTCCCTTTCTCCTTTTTTTCCCCCCTTCTCCTCACCATTCTTGTGAGGGGAGAAGGCAAGGGGAGTGGGCAAGCAGCTGTGTGGTCTAGTTGCTGGCTGGGATTAAACTGCGACAACTGGATCCACTGGAACCAAAGCGAAATGGCTACACCAAAAAGATGGCAGCAGTTAGTTGTCTTTAAGCCAGGGACAAGATAAGCGCCACCCATGGCTACTTGACGTGGATAAAAAGAAATCTCCTAGAGATATGCTTTAGAAAATATTTTTTCTATCCTGGAAGGTATATGGTAAGATTAATCACTGCGCTGGAGCAGAGTCAGCCTAAAAACTCAATTTTCAGAAAATACGTCAGTGGAAAGATACTCTGAGGACAAACACATACAGAAAGAACAACAGCAGCCACAGCACCAAATGTCCATGCACCACAGTAAAAAGTTTCATAGCAAAAATGCGTGAAAGAAAATAGCTGGGTGTTGAAGAGAGTCTCTGTCATACAATATATTCCTAAAACATGGGCTCATAAATGAGTGTGGCCCCAGGAACAAGGCTGAGGACAGATCCTCCCAATGGGGAGCAGCACCATGCCAGAGGTGTTCTCAGAAATATTACAAGGGAAATGCTTGGAAATGCCACAGGGGCAGCAGTACCCCACTGCTGAGCATCCCAGCCAGGGAAAAGATGCCAAGGACACACTGGTGAGCAGATGCGGCTACCGCTAAGCAAGAGAGGCAGGCAGCTTGTGCTAGGCTGTTATTCTGGGGATGCCTGAGGAAATGCTGCTTCTGATGGGGATGGAGAGCAAGTCCTGAGTTCTTTTGGCAGACACTACACAGGACAGGGATCAGGTGGCTCCTCTATGGCGTTGTCTGGCTTATCTTCTGACCTGGAAGTGAAGCACTTTCAGTTTGAGCAGAATTCGTGCCTACAGCAGAGAATCTTGCTTAGGTGTTGACCTCATATTTATAAAATGATGGTCTGGAGGACGCAGAGATAAGTAGCCTGAATTATTATCAACAAGAAACTTCCTTGAATGGCATTCAGCAGATCTTTCTGTAAATTATTAGGCATTAAAGAAACATAAAGCCTTCACTTGTATCATCCATTTTTCCACTACTCTGAGTCTAGGCAATTGTCATGGTTTAGGCCAAATTTGCCAATGATGAAATGACAGCTGCTTTCCCCCCACCTCTCGGTCCAAGGAGAGGAGGAAGAAGGATAAACATATTTGTGAGTTTAGAATCATCTAAACTACTGTAATGAAATATTAATAATAAAATAAAAAGAAAATAATGAAAACAGATGCAATATATACAAAGCCATATCAAGGTCCCAGGAGGAAGTCCCTGACAGGCACTGGGGAAGTACCAGAGTGGACTCAGCGATGGATAGGAACTGGATTCTGGATCTGGAGTCAGGAACACATGGATCAGGATCAAAGGCAGATGGGTAAGAGTCCACCTTGTATGTTGGCCACTGAAGAAAGAGAGCTGACCCTTTGATTCCTCAGTGTTTATACTGAGCATGTGGCAGATGGGATGGAATACCCCTGTTGGTCAATTTTGGTTCACCTGTCCTGTCTGCTCCTCTGCGCAAGTGTGACCCCTCTACACTTTTCCATTTCCAACCCTCCAATGGGGTAAATAGCAAAATTAGCTGACCTTGGTTGTTATAACAGTAAGAAGAAGCAATAGCCTCTCTGCATACCGTTCCTTGTCATTAACTATAAGCATAGTTCTTATCACCCTGAGAACAGTTTTCTGCACAATATGCTGTTAATTTCAGAGAGTTAGAAGAGGCCTAGCTAAGACGTAAAATTACTAAACAGAAAGTTGGTTCTTCAAATCAGGACATTCCATCCCTTATTCCATACCATTTGCATTGTGCTCAGATCACTAATACTTTTATCTATCAAAACTATGCACATATGTATAGACAGATAGATGCAGGTTACTCATTTATTATTTATCTTTATACACAAAAGTTTGCTAAGTCCATTTAGTTCCTAACTGTAGGACTTCATCTATCATAACAGATTTTCAGGGTAGGAAAGATGGTGTGAAATTTATTGTGGTCTGTGCCTATGGATAGCATGTCCTTCTTGGAAAGTCTTGCTGGATGCCATCTGATGAAGCTATCTCAGGTTTCATCACCATTATGTTATCCTGAAAAACACTTACTGAACACTCTTAGTATTATATAACAATTAACATCATACAGTACAGAAGTAAGTATTCTCACCCAGGGTCAAATTTTTTGAGGTACACATTGAACTTCTTCATGCTTCAACATCACCCACTAAGTACATCCAGGTCCTTGAGCAAAAACAGTCCCATGAGTGGGTTTGCCTTTGCCAGAGGCAGGCAAAAACCAAGCAGTTTTCTGTAGCATATTTCTGTCATGCACCACAGGGGCTTTATCCCCTTCTACAGTATGTAAAAAGTCTGACTGAGCAGGACCAGCTTGACTGATGGATTCCCTGGTGTTAACTAAGGAGCTAGCTTGTGCTAAATGCTTGTCCCAATTTTTAAAGGATCCACTATCCATTGCTTTCAGGGTGGTTCTCAACAATCCATTGTATCGCTTAGTTTTCCCAGATGCTGGTACATGATAGGGGGATACAATATACCCACTCAATGCTACGTTCTTTTGCCTAACTACATAGGTGACTATTTTTGAAATGAGTCCCATTTTCTGACTCAATTCTGTCTGGAGTATCATGTTGCCACAAGACATGCTTTTTGAGGCCTAGGGTGGTATTCCAGGCAGTAGCATGGGGTACAGCATAGGTTTCAAAGCATCTGGTGCTTTTTTCCACCATTGTAAGCATGTAATGCTTACCCTGGCAGGTTTGAGGGTGTGTGATGTAGTAGAGATTTGCCAAGCCTCCCCATACCTATATTTTAATGATCGTCCTCCATACCACAGAGGTATTAACCATTTAGCTTGCTTGATTTAGGTGCACATGGAAATCAGTGGAAGGAGTTTTCACTTTCCATTACTGCAGTTATGCTCTGTCTGTTTGAAAACAGTTATGTCTGATTCTAATTTACACAGAAGCCTTTTTACACACAGTGTAAAGGGACCACAAAGGGTGCCACTTACATTCACACACATTTCAATGGCTGTTTATGTTGCCAGAGTACCAAACACAGCCATGGCAGCCTCCATGAAAGCAGAAATGGGGCACAGTTCCTCTAAAATTAACATCATTTAGGCAGATCTGCATCCAGCTTTGAGAGGGAGAAGGGCACCTGGACAGCCAAAGATGAGAAGTGCCACCATACGGAGCAGTCCTCGTGAGACTGTCCTTTAACACACACCTGTCCTCTCCTTCCCTCTTCCCTCTCCTGCTCATACATCTGTTGCAGCACTGAGCTCTTGCCTCTAAATAACAGAAAGAGACGGAGGAAAAATTATTTCATCCTGATTTCATGTAATTCCCTGGGTAGGTAAAAATAAAGTTGTTAAACTGGTGACCGTGCATGCATCTCACAAAAGCGACAGCACCAGCTCCTCTGTGCTTTTATTATATAGAGAAGCTAAAAATAGCCAACATGATGTTGGCCTGAGATTTTATAAGACTGTGTTCCCCTGGAGACAAAGAAATGACCTGGCAACATCCATGCCAGTGCCAGATCAGGATATGGCATGGAAGAAATTACATCAGGAACATCTAGAAAGGATAGGGAGCCTTTGAACAAAATCTTCTGAGGAGAACATTTCACTGGGGAGAGCAGGAGACTGATGGGTCTGAGTAGTTAGTGTGAGACTAGGACCAAGAGGAGGTGGGATGCAACCAATGACCCTTGGTGACAGCAGGCACGTCCCCTTCTTCTCTCCCATGTGCAAGAAGAAAGCTTTTTGTATTTATTCTGAGTTCTAAATTTGATATCCAAGACACTTCTCTGGTTTCAATGTCAATGAATATCCTCAGATAGCACTAATGATCACTCTCACTATCTCGCCTCTCTTCCTGCTCCCCCACAATACTCCAAACATATCTCCAGACATATCTTTGCTTTTGGTTTCGCTCTAGGATCAAAATCTCTGCATTTGTCGTGAAACAGAATTATGATGCTCTGGCCAATGCTGATGAGAACGAAAAGGTGGTGAACAAGAGTTCTGTATAAACTCAAAGCAAAATTGTTTTTCAAAGCACACTTCAGTGGTGTAAGGACTGAGGGAGCTAGTAAAAACCACTCACAATAAGGAAAGAAAGGGCTCCTCTCTGACAAGAATCATATCCCTCCACACTTTTTGTCCTCATAAGAGTTTCACAAGACTGGCTGGGAGAAGACATGAGCCAAGCAGACTTTCAATCAATTGAAATCTGCTGATAAATTGATCATGCAAAAGCACTTTGCATTTGCTATTGCTTTTCTAGCCCACAGTTGTGAGTAATCCCTCATTTCCTTCTCTCTTTCTTCCATCCACAGGATATTACAAGGCAGAGCAGATTGCCAAGAAAGCAAATGAAGGGATGGCACCAAAAGCAGCTGTCAATTTTGGATTCCTTAGATAGGAACAGTCTGATCAGCAGCAAGGCCCAAAGAAATATTTGGCTTTGAGTCATTTTCTCAAGCACCATGGGGAAGAAAAAATGTGAGGAGGAAAGCAGTGAGAGAGAGCTATAGATTATTTTGCTGCCTGTTTAATTTTGCTGTGAATAGGCATCTATATAATTGCGGTGAAGAGTTTTTCCATGTCCATCACATAAAGGAGATGCTCAGTATGATAAACTCAAATCAGATATTTACCAAATGCTCAAAAGATACCACTTATTGAGAAGACTACTACATCATGAAAAAGCTATCAGTATCCTTCACAGTTTGAATGCACAGCAAACTGAAAAGGAGAATTATTCCCATGCCAGATGAAAGCAGGGGCATGTAAAGACTCAAACAGCCTCTACATTATGCAAATTTTGCCACTTGGTTCAGGAATGGACTTCCTAGTTTATTTGAGTGAGCTTCACCTCTATGATTTGGTCGTTCCTTTCAGTCATTACCTTTGGTATCTGTTTTGTATTTTTAAAGGGTCTCAAGTGGTTAGTGTGGTCTCATTGTTGCCAAAGGTCTTGGTGGTCTTTTTCACAGTTAAATACAGACAGAAGAGACACTTTCAATGATCTTTCTAGCAGCAATACAAGTTGTTTCAATGCTTGTATGACACTAAACGTGTGGAGTGGCAACCTTCCAGTTTCTGCAGGACTTGGCAGCTAGTATAGCTCCTTAATAGAACAGCAACATATTTTTCTTTCAGATTTGCAGTTTCTAAATGTCACTCTTTTATTGTTGATTTATAGAGATCTTTTCTTGCCAGACCCAACCAGAGCAGTATATATACATGAAATAGATATTATATACTCCAAAAATAATGCTTTTTCCCTTGATTGAATCAAAAATTATGTTAAAACATTGTAAATTTTGACTCATTTAAACCATTTTATAAAGTAAATCAAATGGTTGGATCTCTCTGAAAGAGACATCCTTAATTTTTATGAGGAACATTGCACAGCACACTGAAGAATAAAGATGACTGAAGAATAAGGATGAAGGGCTGCTAATTTACAGGCACTCTTGACCGTGTTTTTAATTTCTGCTAAATATAATAATCTCGCTGTCTAATTTGATAAATTTGAATAAATAATGCACCTGTACTGTTTACTGAAAGGTATACTACAGATTTATCCTCTAACATTTTACTTGAACACAATACCCCCAAACTCTACATAAAATGGAAAAAAATATCTAGTAATAAAAGTCCCACAAATGAGATTTCAATTGGACAGAGCCAGGAAAGACAGTCAGTCAGCCAGTAGGACAGCAGTCCTACACCTGTTATTTCTCCTGAAGAAAGAGGCAGTGTTTGGTGGTCACCCTGAAAAAGTCAATATTTGAGAGTCAAAGGTCAAAATTTAGGGAAAAGCCATATTGTGTCCTCTGCGTGTTTAGTACAGAAGTGGCCCCTCATGTTGGGAATTCTGGAGTCTTCCCAGGCTCCTGGCCTGCAGGTGAGAAACCTCCAGGGCTGCATAAGTCCCTACATTCATCATCATGCAATTTGCATTGGGCTCCATTATAAACAACTCCCACTTCTGAAAGAGCCGAAGATTTGCAGGTTTCCCAGTCGAGCTGAGAGCTTCACCTTTGCCTCAAAAGACACTAACACCATCTGTTTTTTCCAGATGAAGCAGTGTTGTGGTTGCATCATGCATTGCTCACCCTGCCCGCTCTCAGGGTTTCAGCTCCTCCAGGTGAGTGGGAGTCTGAGTCTGTTGCTGTTATATTTCTGCTGCCTCCTACTTCTCCCTAGGTGGAAAATGGGGAAATAAATAACCCTTAGTGCTGGTGTTAAGACTAAGCCATGGGAATTGCAGCAGCATCTGAACTTTGCTACCTTGAGAGAATGCAGAACCCAGAGAAGCTGGTGAGGATGCCTGAGACTTCTATTTCTGTGAGAGCATTAAATGTCTGGGAAGCTCTGGCACATTTTGGGGGGATGCATTTCCAGGAACACTCTCAGTATGTGGCTGAATGTGTTTTGAAGAATAATTCTTCTCTCTACAGCCATGCTGCTTCCTTTTAAGGACAGCATCAAGGAAGAAGAACCTTTTACAGAAAGCTCTTGAACACAGTAAATGAATGTTTTTAAACACTTACATTAAATCAATTTTTTAAAAAAGATAGATGTCAGCTACTTAAAACACACCAGCTAAAACTAATTTCACATTTCAGACATAGTCCAAAAGCTAGACCAGAGTATGAAGGGCTTGAAAGAATGTACCTTAACTAGCATTTTCCAACGGCTTTATTTCTGTGTTTATTTATTTTTAAAAAGGCAGAATATAGGTTTTATTGAACTTTGAAGGAGGAGGTAGATATTTGCTAATATCCTCCAGGGAGTTTCAAGGTACTGTAAATGGAGGGTTTATATTTATATCGTGCAAGTAATGTCTTGGGAATCATATGGGGGATGTGGCAAGAAAGCAAACGCCTGCTGGTTTAAACTGCAAACATGGCCACTTTTTTTTTCTGAAATAAAAGAATAGAGCCCATAACCAGCTTGTGGAGTAGATTCACACCCTCTAAGGACCTGCCACAGCAGGGATATTCTGGGCAGGGATGATGCTGTTATCTAACAGGGACAACAGTCCTGCACATATGTGATTTGGTCATTCACAGACAGATATCATCCTCGTGTAATGTGCCGATTGGGCTGTAGTTTGAGATGATCTTTATCTAATTAACAAGAATTCTTTGCTCAAAGCTTTTGATTTTCCCATCAAGCAAAGCATGTCTAGTCAGATAGCCTTTGATACAGGCTCCAAAACCTTTGAAACCAGTAGAACTGGACCCAGCAGGACAGAGCATCTCAACTAGCCCCTTGGGCTAGTTGGGCCTCTTCAGGAAAGTAGGTTCACAGGGAGTGATGGTGTAAAACTACTTATCTGCTGGAAAGGTTGAACAACACTTACAAAGGTCATAACACTGGGGAATGGGCAGCCACAATTGTTGCTTCGTCCTACAGCTCCAGCAAGTGTTATCCTTCTCATGATGTGATCTTCATTTCTGCCTGACCCACATAACGCAATGTCAAACACTATTGTTACTTTCTACAGAAAATCTACATCAAAAGACTAGAATAGGAGGTTTTAATCAACTGAGTGTATGGTAAGTACACAAAATATTTAGATGAAGTTTAAATACAGTATTAAATGGCTTTGTAAGGCCAGAAAAAAAACCAAAACATTTTTACAAGTATTACACCTTTTAGCCACAATGCAGAGTATTGAACAATTCTTGGATAAAATTCTGGTGGTGGTATTAGAGTTTCACAATAAATTAATCTGAATTAAGGGAAGCAGAATGGCTGCTGAGAGGCCTAAAGATTGTTAATTTAGTTGTAGAGCTTTGTCTGAGTACAAGGTTGAATTTAAAGATGTAAACAGATTAATTGCTAATGCGACATAAACCCATATGTAATAATTGGATATGATATTTTAAGATGTACTTTTGGATAATAAGTATGTTTTCAGAAAAGCAGTAGTACAGAACAGCAGTGAATGTCTTTCCACTCTGGTGCACTACAATACTATTATCATTTCCTGCAGTTTTTTAATGAAGTTCAACTGCATTATCTACAGTAACTATTTATGTGTGTTTCATTAAATTTATAAATAGACCATCAGAAAATAAAATTACAGGAAATAATGGGGAACACAACAAAAACGAAAAGAAGAAGGACTTTTTAGTGTGGCTAAGGATACACTGTAGTGCATGAAGTAAAAATAAAAGTGAAAACAACGAATTGGCAAAACTTTTCCTCAGAGGCAGTTGATTAATATTTCTCTTTCTAAATGGCTGCTGAGTAAAAGGTTCAAATTTGGGGCTTTCCACATCACTTTGGGATTTTTTCCTCTGTACTCTGGTTAGTTGAAATTGTAATATGTGTAATCAAATTTATTCTGGCAATGTATTAAGTGTACTTTTTCAGATGTGAACCTATAACTCTTGTTAGCTTTTATAGTTACACGGCCCAACTCGCAACATGAGCACTGACATGACTACTGTACTGTGGCAATCACAAAGGTGAGCTAGGAACTAATAAAAAATTGCTCCATCTTCAGAACTTGTGAGAAACTATTAGCTGTCTGTGTCAATTTTAAGGAGGACACCCAAACAGGAAGCCCTGAAACTTCTCCGAGATGTGACTAAGATGTAGTTCTGTGAGGAATGGAGAGGAAATAATTAAATTAAATTAAATTAAACCATAGGAAAGTTAGCAGCTAGATCTTCAGAAACATGTTGGGTCAGATGATTTTGTTTTACTCCAGAAAAGGAAGACAAAGAAGATTCATTGATTATTTTCTTTCTTTTTTTTTTTTTCTTGTATGATTTTGTCTCATGTCAAATAGCCAAACCAGGAAAGCCTAATCCAAAAATGAAAAGGAAACCTCAGTAAATATATTTTACTAGAAGGAAAAGGGAATTGAGATTTTGGTCTCAATTTTGATTTTCAGAATGACAGTCTACTATTGGTTTCATTTTTTCACCTTTTAAAAATTGATTAAAATCTAGAGGCCCTGCCTTATTTTCTGCTTAATTTGTCCAGTGAGAGATTTTAATTTGGAAAGAAAAAGTTGTCAAAATGTAACTGTAGGAGTTCCCTTGACTCAGTTGTCTTAGGTTTAGACTGGAAATGCTGTGCTCCTTGCTGCTGGGAGAAAGGAAGTTCCTTTTCACACTGACACACAGGAAAAAACATCCTGAAAAAGCTCCAATGTGTTTGCCAAAGTCTGCCCTTCATTACCCTTATGTACCTGCACTGGTTTCCACACTGCTTGGAACCTGTGTTTCAAATGCTGAAATGTTCATGCACAGTTGTTCAATTAAATGGAATATATACTCAAAGATTTTTCAAAAAATAAAGCATTTTCAGTCCCTTCAGCTTACACCACTGTTAGCAGGCAGTGCAGTGCAATGTGAATAGATAACCAGGCTGAAGCAGATCTCAGGCCCCAAGCACATTGTGGGGGATTCTGCGGTGCAGATTTGGTTTTGCCCCCCTGTGCCGCATTACTAGAGTTTGTGTGTAGTAGAAGGTGTCTGAAGGGAAGCTGAAGAGACTGCTGTCACCAACAGGAGAGGCAGTAGCTGCAAAGGGGGACAGCAAAAGAGAAGAGGGTGAGACAAGCCCTTCAAAAGAGTTCTTTAGCAGAGGGATGGCAGCAGAGCAGAAAGATGGGAAAAGACGCTGATGAGGGGATGCCTCAGTGGAAGAAACAAGAGCCATACTCAAAAAGTTGAAGTCTGATAGCTGACAGCAAGTGTGAAGGTGCAGACACCTTTGCATAGCACAAGGAAGATTTGGGATTATCACAAGAAGGCTCAACCTGGTTGGAGAGCACTGTACTGCTGTATGCATGTTCCACATGTACCATAAAATTCCATGGCAGTGCATTCACCTGCTGGTTCAGAGCTTCTTATTCCTATGAGGTTTTAGTGTTCATTAGGTGGACATCTGGAGCGAGTCTTCATCTAAAAGAAATTCAGATTCTGTATATCGACAGCATACTGTGATGACAACCAACACACACAGAGTAAGTGAGGACTGGGGGAACTCACCTCACAACTCCTCCGAACTAAACCACAAATGGAGACATGCTTTAAAAACTTGACTGAGGCCTGGTCACACCTTGTCATGTGATTTCTGTGGGAACTTGTTCTGGAGTCTTTATTAGGAGGCAAATCACAAATACAGCACTTATCGTTTGGTTTGGATGATGTCCTATGTTACTTTCAGTTCTTCCTCACCTACTCTAGCAATGTAAAAGGTATTCGTTTTCAGTAGCTGTAATGCTTTGGGAAGACATTTGGTCAGCAGTGCTGGAGTCTGGGTTTTACCGTGTCTCAGGAAGGTATGCACAATACCCATGTTACTGATAAGTCCCTGAAGATGGAAGGATCAGCTCTTGTGAAAAGGGGCAACACATTTCTGGTCCATCAATTTAGTCTTGTCAATAGCTCACAAGAACAAGTATAATTTATCACAAGGATCTTACTATATATTTTTTTCTGTTTGCTTGGGAACTAAATGCACACACTATTTGTGTTTTATATAAACTACTGAAAAACTATCAGATTAAGATGACTTTCTGACCGGTACAACTGACTGTTACTGATGATCTAGGTGTGACAGCTTCTACATACCAACCTCTTAGCCATCTGGTCTCTCAGAAGAGCATAAATCCTGCATTTGCTTTGAAAGCAGCTCTGCCATATGGCAGCATAGTACCTATTTAAATTCTCAAGGCTGAAGTATATCATTTAGTCTTCATGAGTGTTCTTGAAACTGCTTTGCAGAAATCTGGCACCGGAATAACATCCGCACTGCCCATCTAAATGTGAGCCATGGGTTTTTTTCAATATTCTGATCCTCCTCCTCTCTAGCAGATACTTTCTTCATATTCATTCACCAAACATACATAAGATTACATGTTCTCATGAATATATTTGACCTTTAAGTTGCTGAACACTATGCATGTTCAGTGACTAATGCAGCATAATTCCTTTGTAGACAGTCCTTTGGTTTGGCCTGCAAAGCACCTGGCTTACTTCTAACACCTTGGCTTGACAAGATGTAATTGTATTAGTTTCCCAGTTTTTGTGAATACACTTTAATTTAGACCTGAATAATGCTCAAATTTCAAGCAGCTAAGTCCCCAGCTGAGATCTCCTGTATCATCCTGAGGATTAATTTTAGACAGAACGTCAGCTACTAATCAATGCTAAGGATAAAATTACTTGTAATTTTTCCAGACTGCTACAATAATATAGTGTTAGCCTTGATGAATTGCAACAAAAATATATTTTTATATGGTACTGTGAATTGTCTGCAATGCCTCTGTAACAAAAGTTCACTACTTCTGCAGAGGCATAATCAAAGCCAAAGGCATGAGAGCGTGAAATGAAAAGACAAAGTGCAGCAAATGTCACTGACAGCTAGAGGCTTTAAAGAAGGCATTTTCAAACTTCTTGTGAGCCACTGGGTTTACCTTTGATATCTCTTGCTGGACTTCTAACCTACTTTCGCAGAACCTGCGACGAGGTGGCTCTCAGAAGTGCAGAACAGAACTCTGCTCCCGTTGTGATGAAAGAACCAAGCGTGGCACCCATACACTGTCAGAGTTAGCCTGCCTGCACAGAAATGCTAGAAGATGTGCTAGTATGAGAATAATTAAATGGCTGAATCTGGTTTAGATAAAAGCAGAAACTTTCCCAACACTAATCTATTCCAGACTGCAAGGAAGCTTTCAATGGCTTTTGCCGCCTTTGAATTCTCAGGAGAGCATTGTAAAATCAGATCCAACAAATGACAGAGAAATACAGAACAAACTTTCACACTGGATTATCATTAGCCCCAGGTTCAAAGACCTCAGGACCACAACTACATGGAGCCACTGGATGCCAAACATGTCTATATGTCTTACCTGTACTTGTACAGGAGTTGTATCACTGGTAAAGGACTTACATAAGAATTTTATCACTAGGAAATGATAAATAAAAAACCTTAGCAGCTGCAGTCACACAAGCAGCCTCTAAATATATGAGAACTCTGACCTATACCATATGTTGTGAACTTTCTTTTAACTCTTACGTTTAAAACAAGGGAATTCCTTAAGTCACATTTCAATGGCACGCCTGGCTGCTCCGACAGGAAAGCGACGGCAGGTGCCGTGTCAGGGAGAGACAGAAGGAAGGAGTGCGATGGGTCATGTGCATGACGCTTGAAGGAAATGTCTCTTGCAGGGGCCTGGACCTACCAAAGACAGCTGCCACAAGCCCAGCTGTGATAAGACCTCTGGCCTCTCCAGCACAGCAGCTGTTTTCAGCCTGGCTTGAATTTCTGAGATAAAATAATTTCTCAGCATGGGTCCATCCAGGCTGCTCTTCACTGGCTATGCCTGCAATGCCACCCGTTCCTCTTTAGTTACTCAAATAGTGTTTTAGACACAAAATCTGCCAAGCTCTTTTAACCTTGTGCCCTGAAAGAGTTTGTTTTCTGAAAAAAGACAACACTTGTTTTCTGCAGCCATCACTATCTTTTCTTACTTACAGACTAAGTTAATCATCCTAAATGACAGTACATACCACTCCAGAGCTAAAGGTAAAGTAGTATTAAAACAGAAGACTCTAGTGAAGACAGTTTTGGCCAAGGGCTGGATCTTTATTTTGTAATGACACAAGTCATTATCAGCACAGGTGACAAGTTGTGCCAGTTTATCTATTTTCCCCCCACTCTTTCCTTCCCACACCGTACTGAGAACATGTGAAGTCCCATAAGGAAGCTGTGGTTTACTTTTGGGAGAGAAGGCGGCCAAGTTCCAGAGGGGCTTGGTATGCGTGAATTACCTGGCCTACTAAACTGTCTGAATCTACCTGATATTTAATTGCCTAGCCAAGTGAAAACACTTCTCTTTGATCATACAGAGAAGTTTTGTCAGCTTTGGTTTCTCTTTTCTCCCCTTCTCACCTGTCAATTTGTCACCAGCTGCTAACTGTCATCTGTAAAGTGCCGACAGAACAAGTTGCAGTTGTGGTTTACCGGCACAATCTGGTAGCATCTACTCTGGAAAAAAAAAGAGCAAGCAGATGCACAGGCCCAGAATGGAGATGTTACCTGACATACAACTTCAAGTGGTGTAAAGGTAAGGGCATTAACAAGTAACGGAGCATACTTGGTTATTAGAATGCTCTGCTGAGGGCACAACCCAGGAACAACCATCATGAATCAGACCACTGTCCTTCTCCAAATGTAGCCAGCAACAGATGCAGAGGAAAACTAGCCAAAGAGAGGAGAGATTGCCTCAGAAATACTGCTGTAGTTTGCCATGATTTGCAGCTTTGTGAATTCCCAAGACCAGAAAAGACATTTTTTGTATTTAATAACCCTTGAGAAATTTTCCTTTTATGTATTTGTTCAGTTGCTTTCACAGCCATGTAACTTAACGTCCTCAGCGTCCTGAGTCTCCAAAATTAGGAGACCATTCATTCACCATTTCCATTACTAAGGAATCTGCTAAGGCTTGGTTCTCTTTAGGGGAGAGCCAAGGGTTGCCACTTCTTTACAGAGGGATTTCAATACCAAAACTTCAAACCTCCATCTGATATATGATTATTCTGAGTATAATGAAATTCACAAAGTACTTTATGTGTGAGCTTTTCCTCTGAATTTACGTGACAAGGGAACTGGGGACTAGTGTCAAAATTTCTTCGTACTGAAGGATCAACCATTCTTCAGTCTTCACATCAGTTTTCTCTACTGACAATTCTAGACTTTCCAACCTTTCCAGACCTCACATTATAGAATCATAGAATAGCTTTGGTTGGAAGGGACCTTTGAAAGTCATCTATGAAATAAATACAATGAAAATGACTTTTTTGCTCTGAATCGTATTTATTATTTTATTTATGCTTCTTCTTTTGCATATACAGTCATGCCTGCCTCCACTACTAAAAAACAATGGAATTCCATATTATAAATTAACACATCGGTGGCATTTGTCATACATTTTACTGAGAGGCAAATCTGCCTCTCCACTCTCAGGCTACTCACACGTGCTAGTAAAAGGCCTGAAATGACCCAAAAGAGGCCTCTTCCTATATCCTAAACACGTTTATCCAGTTGGTGTGGGCATGAAGTCCCTGAATTTGCTGCTGTACTTTTATAGATTAGGATTTATATAGTTATATAGGATACAGATGTATCGTTAAGATATGTATAGATACATGAGGATATATATATAGGTATTACAGTATAGATTAAGGCAACATCTGGTTGCCTTAAGAATCATGGAAAAATCTATTTTGGGCACGCTATGGGGAAGATTGCATCTGTGCATTCCCACCACCTACCGCCTCCAGCACTGAGCGTGCACTTGTTCGAGAGGCTTAGAAGACTGAAGCAAATTTAGAGCTCCCTGCAACTGCTTCTGGCACAGCACATCTGCTCTGGATTTCATTTTTGTAGTCTGTGCATCTTTTAATGAAAGCTTTGGATAAAAACCAAAGTGTAAGAATTCACTGTTTCACCCATACTTGAACACAAAATTGTACTTTGTCTTTGTAGTGCTGCACAACTAGTAACTTTTCCTTGGATAACAGATTAATGTATAGAATGTTTTATGAATATACAGTTTTTAAACTGTTATAGCTTTTATTTGAGGCTATAGTAAGTGTTTATACCAGCTGCAGAGCTGTCTGCTGTTTCATTCCCCTAATAACTTTTCAGTATGAACTTCCAACACAATCTAAGCAGACCACTAATAATAAAATCTCATTCACTTATGGTATCAGCAAACTATAATTTTCCTAAATAATTTTTCTTAATTGCCTAGTTTTTTGCCATGAGTGCTGTTAATCTGCTTCCAGATCTTCATTTAGCTTCAGCAGTAGTTCACCCTTCATACAAATGCAATGCTGGAATGCACCTGAGAACCTAACACATCCCACAGAAAAGGTTTAAATATATGCCAAAAAAAATCAAAATGTCTAGTTAAGTGTTTATGGTTCAGTAAGAATCAGGGTCACAACTGTTTCAAACAAGACTGCAACTGCTTCATGGCAGCGTGTTACAGGAATGGATTAGGAGACACATCATGGGTTGAATAAGTTGTCATTTAAATGGATCCAGCAATCCAGCAGAAAAGGAAAACATCACAGCAAACTGAAATCATTTGTTAATGATAAATTAGGGGCAAAGGTGAGACAGTAGTCAAAGTCTCCGGGGCCTCACTTTTGCCCTTGTTTCTTGAGCACTGTGCTCCATCCTGCACATGTAAATTTTGTCCCTAGCCATGCAGTATTTATTTCCAGTGCATAAACAACATTTGGTTCACTTCCAGCAACAAACTTTCTTATACTTAATCAACCAGTTTATTAGAGCATGAAGGAAAATTGGTCATGACTTCAGTTCCTGTACTGCTGGAATTAACAGGCTGGCTGTTGCCAGCACTAAACTTGGAAGTGCTAATGGTAATTAAAATCTATTTTCAAATACATCTGACAGTTTTAAGGTGGAGAAGTACTTGTTACTCATGTGAATTTCCACACGATTGGAAAAAAAAAAGAAAGTGCTAATTTCTTCAGGAAGATACCAGCTATAGGAAAGAAATAATTAATAATGAATTATAAATACTGTGTGATATAGCATTTGTTCTCCTTTAGTGAGTTTATGGCTGTGTATGTCCTCCAAACTCTTGAGTAAGAGAAGTTTGAAACTAGAATTTACAAGTATTGCTATTTTTGGTTAACTTTTGAATTGTTGTATCCTTGTTGTAACATAAAGATATGGCAAAATATTGCTAATATTGAAGCTGACATAAACTATCAGAAGCTTTACAATCATTTGACAAAAAGTCCATGTAAGCCCATTCAGTCAATTTTCCCTCAGATGCATTTGGGTAAAATACCTTATATTAACCAAGTTCTCTAACACCTACCTCAAATGGACTGTGTTCCAAAAGGTAATCTCCTTAATTATTCAACATGTTCACACTATACAGTGTGGAAAATAAAGGAAGGGTAATCATACTTGCTTTCCACTTCATTTTCTAACCCTGCTTCCTGCCTAATTCAATCTATTGGATCAGTGGGAGGGACATGGGATAGATTAAAAAAATGTTGACTGTCAGATCACCAGGGGATTTGAATTAATGTTCTTTTACACAGAACGGAAGCATATGGGCCACGGAGTGCAGCTCTCCTTGGAAAATTACTGTCAAAACAGTACTGTCTCTATTAACACAGCTGCTGACTTGTGAGGCAGAAATCAGATTTTACTTGAGTTAACCTTCAAAAAAGTGGTTTCAGAGCGACTGCTTACTAATGCTCTCTCTTACCTCACCAACAGTATTGGCTATCGACAGCTTATTACACGCCACACCTGTATAGCTCCACGGGTGCTACTATAGGATGTAACATCCTATAGACTCCCTTATGAAAACGTGAAGGAGGCAAAGTTATGTTCATCCAGCGTGATAATTGCTGTCAAGATCCCATTTTCCTCCTGTCAAAAGGGAAAGTACATTTGACAGAATGCCCTTCATATAAATAATGTAGGTTTCACAGTGTGAGCTTACTCCTCAATTTGCCTGCATTTCAGCAGATTTCCAAGCCTGAGGTTCTGTCTTCATACATAATCAGATACAGACATTTCCTTTAGATATTTTTTCACAGATGTTCTAGTTTGCTCCCCACCAATTTCCACAGGAAATAGTAAGAATCTCTTATCTGTCACTTCTTTACATGCAAGCTATGAAATGTTTTATCTGAAGAGAATGTTAAGGGCTCAAAGTTAAGCCCCAAGAGTAAGAAGAGGCTGAAGCTAAAGCTTTATCTACATTAAGGAAGATTGCCTCCAATAAGCAACCTCTTGATTCTGCAGAAGCCCGTGCCTGCCTCAGCGTGTGCCAGGAAGGAGATCTATGAGGAATTCTGCTGAAACAAGATACAACAGACTTACGCTGTTCCAAAATGACAAATTTTTGTTCTTCTTTACATAAGTTGGAGAATGTCCAATGAAACAGAGACTTAAAACTTACTTAAAAGCACAAGGATTGCATGGATTTATTAAGGTCCTTAGAGAAAAGTAACATAATTTAAAAAAATACAATAAAATAGGTACTGCATTATCAAGAGAAATTTGATTTGATTAACACAAAACGTATTCTTCCTACATAAAGACTGAAGCAAGGCTCCTACACAAATAATGTGATCAGTGCAGATGATTGTTGTGACTGAGAACATCAGGATACTGGTGGTATAACCACTTTCAAGTACAGTCAGAATTAGTTGATTCTTGAAGGTGTCTATTTTGAATTCCATGTATTCACTATGTATTTCTGCAGCCCGTTACAAAAAGATGCCTCGTTCTTCTCTGCTAAAAAAAGGAACAATTTGCTCACAATTTACTGTCTTTTAACATCTGCTTTCTCTGAAAAACCTTAGGATAAACGTTGGAGTTTCCACTTGCTGTTAAATATAAAAGCTTCAAGGTGTCTTTGGAAAAGAAAACTGATGAGCTCAGTTTAGAGCACATAATTGCTGCCTTTACTACCACAGGAGTCAACACACCAGTAGCACAGACAGAGCAGTTACTTAATAAAGACCAAGTACTTGGTTATGTGTCAGAGATGGTAATTGAGCACGCTCACACTAAAACTTAACAAAGCATTTATTATTATATTTTTTGTTTGTCTCGTTATTCGAGTAACTCCATCCATAAATTTTACAGCAAATTTTCAGTTAAATACTGAAGCATCGACTAAAGTCACCTGTGAATCCAGCGCAATGTGAAACATTTGTGCAAATCAGACACATTTCATTGGGCACTTCAACTGTTTTTTTAATGCAGACAGTGTTACAAGTTTGCAACCCACAGTAGGGAATGAAAGCTACCATTCAGACACTCTGGTTCCTAATTACCAGAAGATAAATGGACATAAAATTATTAAGCAAAAGAATTTGAACACTGTCAAAAGCAATAAATGTTCCATAGGAAATGAATTTGGTAAATTTTAATGGCATTACAATTAATCACCATGACTTGTTCATGAATTATAACTTGTTCTGCGTTTGGTTACAATAATTTTGATTTAACGCTTTTTATCAGTGAATAAAGTTATTCAATTCCATTTAACTATCTAAAGCAATTTGAAAAATCTAAACTCTCAAATATCTCTCCTGTTCATCTCTTTCAGTTCATTTCTCCCATCCAGATTTTTATGAGTCTCCGAATTACTTCTAAATCCCAAACACACTTGGGTGACTAGCTTACTTACAAAACAACTGCAAAAAGGGGGACTCATACTGGATTATTAAACTGATGACTGTAATTCTAAGTTTGTATAAAAGCCTTTCTATAATTTATTTATGCATAACTTTCTCAAATCGTTGCCGAGGAGCTGTTATTGACCTACAGAGGGATGGTTCTCTTCAGTCCCTGTTGCTGCAGAACTTGCCTTCCAAAGGCCTCAAAATGATTTAGCTACTAATAAATCAAGAGTGCATTTGTTGCAAGAAAACTACTTCTTACCTAGAAAACAACAATACAATTCTTTCATGAACACACTAACTCAAAATGCAATTTTTTTAAAGGTTTTTGAAGCTGGAAATGCCTTTTGGCTTTCATTTGCTTTCTTTGCTGACAGGAAGGGGAAAATAGGGAAGCGGAGAAATCTGGAAACAGCATAATTAGGTCTGTTAAAGAGATATGAAACATTGCTTTTGGGGAAGAAAACATTGTATTTGCAACAGAAAATTGTATAACGGGTAATAGAAGATCAGTTGTAAGGGAAAATGAAGCTTTTGCCTGCACACTGGGATGGAGTGAACAGAGGTATCAGCACAGAAGAGCCTTTGGGTCTTCTAGCAAAACACTAACTGTGAGTGTCAAACCCTACCACAGAAAATAAAACCATATGGGACACTTTTTCTTAACATACAGAGCATACAAAATATTTTGGTGATTAATATAAAACTAACTTGTGTGTGAATGCGGCTTGTGCCACCAGTCTTTTGAGTGGTAAATCTTCTGAGGAAGATGCACACAAGCTGATGCTAGGAGTCTTTCTTCCTTCATGCCGGGCAAAGTCAAGGGAAGGAAATCATTGCTGCGTCTGTAAGACCTGCCTGGAAACCCAGGACAGTTTGTCAAAAGAATACCTGTTGGCTGTACAAAGAGGAGGCTGGCAGGATTTTCACAATGTGAAGGTGTTTTTCTCCACCTTTCTCTGAGTGGAGAAATCATCCTTCCTCCTAACACACTGGAATGGCTGAATTGGGCCAGAGCAGTGTAAGGCCACCATCACACCTTCTCCTAACACCCCCTTTGGCTGCTGGAGCTCAGGGGCTTCCTCTCCTTTCACATAACCACTTCAATGGGGCCAAGAAGCAAAGGGAAAAATTTGCAGATCAAAAGGCTGCAACTCAATCTCACGCAGTAAAACTACAACCAGGAAAGAAAACCTTGTACATAAGAAAGCCAGGAAACTGCTGCAGCCCTGGGGCTAGAGGCTGCCTCAAGAGACCACGGGGTTCAGGGAGGCAGCATGGCAAACACAAACCTGGAAGGCAAACCCACTTGGCCACAGACTTTCTCACTAACAACAGTAAGAATCCCATCAAGTGCTTGGAATTATTTTGCCTCGAAGCTCTGCTCTATGTTACACACTAAGGTTTTTGCTTTTCTGTAGGATGTAACTAAAAGCTGAAGCAAATATTAAAATTCTTAAGTTTGGCACGTGCCTGTTCAAACTCATGATTTTATTAAAAAAATACACTGCCAGTTTCCATCTGTGTCAAGGGCTGCTCTAGGATGGTCTTGAGGAGAGTACCGACTCTGAAACGGCTCTGAACTGGCTCTGAACTCTCACTGCCACCTGACACTCAATTCCACATCTTGTGCCTCATCTGGGAATAAATACCTTGTTTTGACAGGTTGTACAGCTTCCTATTTTAAAACTTTCCTTTTCTTCTGGCAACTACTCCACTTTCTCAACTACTTTCACTTTTTCCTTTTTTTTAATAGTAGAGATACTGAACTGCCTAGAAACTGCATTTCCAATTACTTTTTGGTATAAACTCAAGGGAACACAGGTGCCATTTTAGTTGTACTTGTGACTTTGCATTTGCTACTGTTAACATCCACAACTACTGTTAATTAACTGCAGTTTAAAGCAGTGGCCTCTTTTTTAGATTGAGGCAGCATGGGACGTATGTTTTTGCTTTACACACCTCTGTGATACTAGACAGGTATTTGGAAAAATCTTCCTCCAAAGAATCATTTAATTTGGAAAGGACCTTTAACATCATTGAGTCCAACTGTTAGCTTAACACTCCCAATTCCACCACTAAACCACGTCTCTTAAGTACAAGACGAATAGATCTGTTCCAAAATTCAAAGGACCGAAAAGTCAAAAATCAGTACCTGAACAAATGGTCATATCTGAATTCTAAAATAAATTAGAAGTTTCAAGGAGCTAATAACTTGTATGAAAGAATCCCTACCTCACTGAAGAAAAAACAGATATTGGAAAAACCACAAACACTGTACAGGTAAAATGTTACTGCAAAAATAAAAAAGAAATATCAGTTTACATATTCAGTGATTGCCTTATATTTATTCATCAGCTTAACCCTTTCAAAACACCCCACCCACTTACTGGAATGTACAAGACTGTTGAACTCCAACATCCTTTTATAATCTCCTGTGGTCTCCTAGACAGAGACCACAGCCCTCAACAAGTAAAGTAATGATGAGAAAAAGGGCGTGAAGCAGTAAGGCTGGGGCTGCCTCATGAAGGGGTACGAAGCCGACTGTGACCCTGGCACAGGCTATACCCTCACGGACCAGGGCGCAGTCACACTCTGTCTGGAGACAGCAGGCAGAGATGGGTCCAAGTAACAGAGTCCACCCACAGCCTTAGACATGGTATGTGACGAACTGGTCCAGGGTCCTTCCAGGCAGTCCAGTCAGGAGCAGCAGGAGACAGGGCTGGAGAGCTCTGGAGAGGTTACAACGCAGTTTGAAGGTCCATGTAGGGGACAGGTACACCCGCAGATATTGCTCATGGCAGGACTGGGGCTGCCCTGAGAGACTGAGGCCAACCAGGGCCCTCACAGTCCCGCTGAAGTATTATTTACATACAACATACTTCAGTACAATGTACACGCATTTATATTAAACAAAATACTAATGGTATGAAAAGCCTTATCAAAGACAGTAGCACCATTTCTGGATTTTGGCCTGTTTATTACTGTTGTTTTTTTGCAACTTGTACTTCTTTTTGATAATGTGAAATAATCTGAGCAATTATAAAGCTATTAATAAAGAGGAAAACTAAGCCTGCCAACCATATAAGTAAAAAAGTGTTATATCCTTTGAACTCCAGGAAGTACGCAGGAGCAAGCCATAGGCCTTGTCCAGCAAACCACAGAAAGAGAAGCAGCACGCCACGCCGCCAGGACATCTTAACACTGGGCATTATGAGGGGTAAAAGGCAGAGATACCACACAAAGTACTGGGACGTACAGACTTTGTTAAAACTTACAAAAATAGCAGTGTGTAGGAAACAACAGAAAGCAAGGTCTCTGTAAAATGCTACAGACACAGCCAGGAGCAAAAGCAGCTGGGGGAGGAAAGCTGCAAGCCCAAGGGCAAAACTCCATTTGCTCTCCGCAGTTAAGTACAGCATGTAGAAATAGGGAGAGAAGTTATGACGGATATCCCTCCTGGTCAGGTGGTAGAGGTAGGCATGCTCCAAAAACTCCCAGCCATAAAGGTGATAAAATGCAAGAGTCAAGGCAGCCAGCACAGATCCAGCAACTGCTCCAAAAAGCAGCATGTCGCCATTCGGCATCTTTATGAAAAGCTGCCAGAGGTACCCTGCAAGTGTAATCTTTGCTTTTTTGTCACAGCCTGTACCTAGTACCCCTTCCCTACTGCAGCGCTTGCTCTGCAGGTGCAGCGCTATGGGCAGCGCGTAGGTCAGGGGGTATATTTTCATGTGCACGGCCAGCCCATAGCAGGCCGCGGCCTTCCCTATGCTCCCTCCCTCCACCAAGTACAGTGTGGAGAGCACCAGCAGCGCGACCAGGGCCTCCGCGTTGCCCCGGCTGGACACGGCCATGGGTAGAGGGTTCAGGAGCCAGGCGGCGGCGCAGCACCCGCAGGCCCGGCCGGCGGAGACCCCCCGGCGCCGCAAGGCCCGGTAGGCGACGGCGGC
>VXBW01006284.1:295932-310722 GCA_013400375.1 Thinocorus orbignyianus
CAATAGCAGTTAAGTAAGAAGAAGGAGAAAAAATAACATCTGTTATTTACCTTCTGCAAATGGCTGTGTTTTGCCTAGACCTATGAGCTCGCTCTAAAGCATTTAGGTAAGCTTCCTTCCACAGCAATTTTCTCATTTACTTAAATCNTCATTCCTAAAAAAAAAAAAAAAAAAAAAAAGTATGTTTGCTTGTTTAGGAGTTTGCACCTGCATTCTTTTTGCTGAATGGTTTAATTCAGGAACATTTTGGGAGCTACTGCATTGCTGGCTCACATTGTTTAAAGAAAAGAATCTGTTTTTTCTCTCTTCTGGGGATGCTCATCAGAGAACTGGAAGCAGATTTTTTGCATTTGGCACAGAAGTCTTGGAGGGTATCCTAACTGCTAGGCTGCTCAGGGGACAAAAGATACTTCTGTTTGTGTGCACAAAGCTATTCATTTTTATCTGTTGAGACTGTTTTACTTCGCATAACAATACAGTGACATATAGGCTGTCAGTTGAGAGAAGCATATTAACTAACTAACCTGGAGAATTGGGTTTTGCATTGTCTGCATAGGCCACCAGATATTTACATATTATATACTAAACTGGCCATCTTCAACAGGAAAACTTGAGAGACCTCTCTGTTAAGTCACCATATGACATCAAGCCCTAAAACTGATGGTTAGAGATTTTTGGATTAGGACATGAGGATGGGTTTGCTCCTTTGTAAATAGTTGCTTAGTACTGTTGTACTTTAGAATGGGAGAGATTTGTAAACATCAGTTTATCTCCTTTTTATGTATCTTGTACTATAATGGTTGGGCTACTTTTATAGAAGGTTACATCACCATATTCTTTGTTGTGCTGAAGATAGCCTCTGGAAATCCTAGAAGATAGAAACTTAGTCTGGGACTGGGACTGAAACCTCTTGATACTCCGTGGAACTACAAGTCTAAACAAAAGTATGTATGCAGACACTCCTAAGAATTTTGTTTCAGGAAGGTTATTGCTTGCAAAGAACTGTTCTTGCCATCTGCTTATTTTTCCTAGGACCGTTTGTGATTCTTCTGTTGCTTCTTTGGATAGAATATATTTTATTATTTCAGATCCTTTGAAGAAACTGTTTATTGTCAGAACAGAATGCATTGCAGTTTATTTACTGAAGTGTCTAAGTTTAATGATTTTGGTTTAATAATACTAGTTAAATGAATAAACAGGAGTTTGCAGGTACCAACTGGTTTTTGTCTGTTTTTGACAGTCTGTTTTTAGACAAATCTTTTATTCTCATCTGAAGTTAATAGAAATTGTGAAGCTGACCAAAGTGACTGTTTATCTGGATACTAAAGGGGAAAAGGTAGGTAATTTACTTCTAAAGGGTTGTGAATAAAAGAGGGAAACAGCCATAGCTATTGTATATACTGTGACTGTGTAACATTGCCTGAGCTGGAAAAAGAATTGATTTTCCTTATCAATATTTTAACATCTTGAAAATAAGCTTGAACCTCTTCAGGGAATTAAGGTTTGGCTCAAATATGTGTTTGGCTTCAGATTTGATACCAGCTTGCTTAACCTGATTTGTCATGTACTGTAGATTTTAATGCAGGAAGGAGGGCAGTCTTATTAAAGTTATAAATCTGTTATTCCTGAAAAATGCTGCTTTTATTTATTCAAGCCACTAGGAGCCACTTTTAGAAAATGCTAGGAGATAAAAGCTAATAGAACTGCTGGGACTGAAGATGATTGATTCCAGTGCAGGTGAAGATACAAACAGTAGGAAGAAAAGTGTGGAGTCAGCCATAATCGGGCATAAAATATTAACTAAGTAGCAATGCATATATACATATGTCTGCACGTGTGTATAAACATTTCTTTCCCATTACCTACCACACATTTAGTTTACACAGTCTTGAAGATGGTACCATCTGATATTTTATAAACTAGAGTTACTTTATGTATGCGCTTCTTGCATGTACCCATGACAGGGGATGATAAACCTATTCTCAAATGTTGACTTCTCCTGTCTTCATCTTCTGTAATAGAAACTACTTCAGCAGCACTGGGACGTATGCAGTAGTACCAGTGCAAGGACAGCGAAACTGGGGTCTTGTGTAAAGTGCTCTATCATATGATGGAAGTTTTTACCATCTGAAAACCAACCAAGGTGTGACTGGAGGGTGACAGCTGATGAGTGAGGTAGAGAGTGACAAGCTAGTTCCTGGTCAGTCAGGAACAGCCATCACGGTGGGTCACGTACTTGCCTTTTGGGGGTTTACTAGCCATACTATGGTAGAATTTTGAGGAGGGGTAAGCTGAGGCTGCTTGCATTGATTAATAGAGATGAACGTGTGGTTAGAAACTAGATCTGATGGATACAGTATGGCTAAATATTGGAGGGGCTAACAGATTACATTTGAGAAGTTGGAGGAGAATAAGGAGGCGAGTGAAAGGGTGTGAAGAAGTTGGCAATGAATTAGAAGATGATTCTGGTAGCAGTGCTTTGAAGTAACATAAGGGAGACGTGGTGGTTGGTAGCAGTGTAAGGAAAGAAAACAAATGTTGGGTTAAAGTGAGAGCCTTACTACGATTCAGCTGGCCTAGGAGGCTAAAGGAGCCTAAATATCTGAGAAGTTATGGAAGAAAGATTACTCCTATGGAAAGGCTTCATAGGAGGATCATTTCCCTTGCTGTATTTTAGCTCATTTTACTGACGTCTCAGGGGGTCTTGTACAAGTCTCCTCTGCAGTTACCTAATTGTTAACCGTTAGTTATACTTTAAGATTTTGTTATTGAATTGAGAGATAAAATTTGATCATAATGACTAATATTTTTTTAATAAATTATCTCGTTATGCGTGTGCTGTGACATAAGTCTATAAATGTAGAAGGTAGAAGGAAAGGTCAGTATCTAAGATCTTGGACAATAGCTGGTATATGGTCTTCAGACTTATGGAAGGGGAGATTACTGTATTGTAATTTGCCAGAGTTCTCATTTAATTTTCCTGGGTTTGGAACCCACAGTGTTTTCTTACATGAGATATACTCCTACTTAATATATTTATAAACTGTCAGAAAATTTTTGGTAAGGTGATTAGTACAATCTGTTTCCTGCCTCGTGTGAAATTTGATAGAAAAAGTTACTAACACTTATGTTAGATATTTTGGGCTTGATAAAATACATTGTTTTTGCAAATACGATTGATGCCTTTCAAATATTTGTAGCGTGTTTGAACTTTAAATATTATTGACAGAAGGAAAGTGTGGTTAAGATTATGTAATGAAGTGTTTATTCCTGCTTTAATACTGAAATGAATATTTCAGTAGAAGAAAATCATTGTTATAAATATACAGCCACTACTACTCCCTTAAGCTTTGTCTGTTAATGTGTTTACTTAACACTGCTTGATAAACCTGTACCTGTATTAAAATGTTATACCAAAATGTGGGTATTCAGAGAATGTGATCAGACTTGTAAAGGATTTTTTTTTCTGCACTACATGCTGGCCTGGGATGAGATTCCAGAAAGTATTGCCTGTCCTTAAGGCAGTTGTGTATCTGAAGCATGATACGGTAAAAGGGTGATAAGGTAAAACAGCATTACCTGCTTCTAAGTTGGGAAATGCCCAGCTCTCTCACTACCTTACTTGAAATGCTGAATAGAAGTGCTTTACCCCTTTTTCCGTTACTGCTAGAGCAGTAGATAGTGGGGCAGGTGGTCCAGTGGATTAAGATTCCAGTAATGGGAGTATGCAACAAAGAAATGAGTTGAATTGCCTTTGCTTTTTAAATATATTTACTCCTGATATAGAGAG
This sequence comes from Thinocorus orbignyianus, assembly GCA_013400375.1. Taxonomy (NCBI): domain Eukaryota; kingdom Metazoa; phylum Chordata; class Aves; order Ciconiiformes; family Thinocoridae; genus Thinocorus; species Thinocorus orbignyianus. Next base: position 299,723 of record VXBW01006284.1, read on the forward strand.
AGCTGAAGAAAGCACAGGCAGGAGAAAAACTGGAGCCGTGACAAATTATGGATTTAGGAGATTATTGGAAGATGGAGAGTTCCTGGCACTGGACTGCTGATTTTGAGCATTTTGCAGAGCCCAACACCACACCCAGAAAGTATGAGTTTCTAGCACCTGTAAAAAGCGAAGCCTAATTGTGTTAAGCATAATTTCTTGATGATTTTTGAAGGTGTAAGTGAAACAATAGGTATTGAGAACTGGTGAAGTCTCTGTTAGAGGATTTTATGGACGTGTATATACATATTTCATGGAATCATAGAATGGTTAGAGGTGGAAGGGACAGCCTGTAGTTAGAGGCTTGGAGGGTAGGGAAATATATCTTATGAGCCTAAGTTAGACCACTACCTCCTACATCAGTGAGACCTCCACTAATACGCAGTTTCTGAGATCATATTGAGGTAGATGGATGAGACAAAAATGTGTTCTGAACCTCTGGTCTTGCCTTTTAGATTGACAATTAGATATCAAATCTAGAAAGCAAATCATGTTGACCTCTGGTATGGAGGTTGTTTTTTTTCCTAGCACTACTTTCAGAACAGATGGGACATAGACATGAGGAGGCGTATGAGGTAATCTTCAATAATTTGTTTAGAAATAGGTTTGAATTACTTTGTCTTAGTGGCCAAAAATGTTCTTTTAAGTGCAGAATTCTGGGCTGTGACTCAAGTTCCAGGAGCTGTGGTTGAGGCTGGAGGTCTATCATCATCCCTTGAAACAACAGAAGTTGGCACTGGAACACAAACCACGTCTGTAGGTAGCTAAGCTATGGAAACTTGGAAACATGGCCTCTTCTAGCTTAGGTGACAGCTGGGTTCTATGGGATTCAAGAGCATAAGAATTTTGATCATTTTCCTGAGGAAGGGGCAGCCATAACTTCTCATAGTCTTTCCCATCCCTTCCCATGGATTAAATTTTCTAGTTACGGTACTGCTGTGTTTCTTCTGTAGTAGGGAAGTTCTATTTTACTTGAATACCTTTTTGCATAAAGTTGGTGGGAATTTAATCTCTGAATATTGTCTGATATTGACACTACTGCAGTACCAGTGGGGAGACAACTCTGGGTTTTATGGACAGCAAAAGGATGTGGGGGCAAACAGTGACAAAGGATGAGGAAAAGGCTGAGGTACTTCGTGCCTGCTTTGCTTCAATCTTTAATAAAAAGACCAGTTTTCTCTAGGTATCCAGCCTTTCTTTGCTGGAGGACAGCAGAATGAAGCCCCCATAATATAAGGGGATGAAGCCTGCCTGATCTAAAGGGAAATGGGTAGCGACCTGCTTCACCACTTAGACACACACAAGTCTATGGGGCCAGATGGGATACACCGAGAGGTACTGAGGGACCTGGTGGAACTGCTCAACAAGCCGCGTCCCATCATTTATCAACAGTTCTAGCTGAGCATGGAGGTCCCATTTGATGCCATTTGTCCTCCGTTTTAACCATGGAGGTTAGGTCTCTTCCGTCTAAATGATTCTATGACATGCTGTGCCCAAAGTACAAGGAGACAGTTCTGATTAACAAGTCCTTTAATGTCCAGCAGAGGTCTGTAACATGCCACAGCTTCATTTACAGCCACTTGAGTGTCTTTCCATGCTGTGCTCTCCTCTCTCAAGGACTAAAGTAAGAACTGGTGTTACACCAACACATGGTAAATAAAACATTTTAATGGAAGGCATAGGAATGACAGGTATAAAAGGCAACTTGAAAAAAATAATATTATCATTCTCTCTAATAAACACCAGTTGCTATGGAAAAAAAGTGAAAAGTGATTTCTTTGCTGTATAGCCATTATAGACTTCTGTGTCTTGCTCAGTATGTTGTGCTTCAGTGTAACTAGAATAAACAATAAGATTGACCATATAAACTTGTTAAAACCACACATTATTAGCAAGTTCAGAAACCATTTCTTGAATTTCTTCTGGAAAACAACGTTGTAGACCCTAGAATGGGTTAGTTTACACACCTGCTTCAGAGTGAATGCTAGGTGATTTACCTGAGACGTGGGACACCTGCATTTGGAAAGGTTTAAGGATGTCATCTTCAACCCTGGAGGTACCGTGCAGTATAGTTGTGTAAACTTTGGAGGAAGAAGAATGGTAAGGTAAGAAAGCCAGCTCTTAACTGGTGGTTTGATCCAAACCACCGTGGGTTTTGTTCATGGTTTGTTTTTTTTTTTTTAATTATTATTATTTTAGTTTAAAAAAATATTAAAGAGCTTTGTGCAATTACACTGAATAATTGTTGGGAATTCTGTCTGGAGATTTGCCAGAGGATTAGAGCTCTCAACTGCTCCTGCAAGTTTAGAAGAAAGGTGATTGACTCAGAGATGCTTTTACTGCTCCTGCAAGATGAAGAACTGTAGCAGGAATTCAAGTCAACAGGGAATTACTGTTACCCTGAGCATCACTCTTAAGTGTTGTGGTCGGAAATTACCTCCTCTTTGGGAAGGTGCAGTGGTTCAGCAGTGCCGTGCAGAGCTGTTGCATGCCAGGCTTTGCTGTTCTGTGGCTGTTCATGCTTGTGGGTACTCACTAACGAGTAACTTCACTGACAGATGCAGTCTCAAACTAAATCTCACAGAGCTGGCTGAGTTGAACAGAAGGGACTATCCTCATGCCCTCTTTCTTATACTTTTGGGCATCAGGTGGATTTCCAAGGACATGTTTTTTCCAGTAGGTAGTAGTGGAGTAGTTCTAAGTCTCTACCACGGATAGAACAGTTATGTTACTTTTTGTAGCCCTAAAAGGTTTCTAAAATTAATTAATAAAATCAATGGTGCAGTTTCCTGCTTTTGTCTTCATGGTCAAAACTAATCAATGAATCAGAGAAGCTAATATCTTTATTTTATATTGCGTGACCCAAAAACTCTTATGAGGAACTCCCTTTCCCTTTCAACAGTAAACATCTTAATGTTTCTTCTGTCAATAATCCTGATGACATAGTTGCACTTACTTTCAGTACCAGGTACAGACATTAATAACTCTAAAAAAACCCTCTTAACCTTCTTCCTTCTTTCTTTATAATGGTGTTTTGATCTGGTCACAATGAAAACAGGGAAGATAGGGCATAGCTCAGAGTAGATGTAGGGGTCATTGGGAATATCTACTTGCTTTTGAATGATTTTAGCTTTCTTTGTGGAAATCTTGCATGCTTGCATGAGGGGTTCTTGTCCTACCACCTACTAATGCCTTGGGGACCTGTTTACAGAAATAAAAAAGAAGACTGAATCATTATGTTACGAGAAATTCAGGCTTGTAAGCACTGTTTTGCACAATAAATATAAATACAAATAGATGGCTTTTATTAAACCATGGGGCTTCCTTTTACCCCATGGTAATATGGTGAAGCCTAATTATGTTTCCCAGCTGTGGCTGTGCAACTGATTAGGAGCAGCTGTTAGAAAAGGCAGTGCCCAACTGCTAAGGCTAACTGTGCTGACGTGCTCCAGAGCGGCTGTTTGTGAGGATCTACAGCAAGTAAGTAAGTTTGTGCGTATGTGCGTGTAGAACTTAGGATTTCTCCTGTGGGAGTGGCAAAAGAGAAGAGGGAGTAGCTCTCTCTGTTTGCTTTCCTGTTCTTGAATGGGGACGTCTAGAGGAAAGTGCAGGTGAGGTTTACTAGTTACTTCTCTGGAAAGAAGGAAGATCTGATAGAGAGTTCTAGTCTGTAGAGATATGGGTAATCTTCTGGTCTTTCTCCTGCTGTTTTTGCGCTTTGATTCCAAGCGTGTCTAAGCTCTGTCTACCTGGGTGGAAAGGCTCTGGTTTGAAAAAATAAGTCACATGGTAGCTGTGCTCATAGAGTCCTGCTATCTAGGTATATAGTGTGCATGTAAAAATGTTAATTGGGATTATCTGAGTTTTCATGTCCTCTGAAAGTTTTGCAGAAACTAGTTGTTCTCTATTGCATAAAACTGCAAATACTCCCTCTGGAAAGGGAATGAAACATTCTTTTAGCTACCTGCAGCGCTCTTGTCCTTAACCAGTAAAGGGCTTCCCTTTTCATGATTAGTGATCGTGAAAAGGGAGAGTTCAGGATCATGGGTAGTATGTGCAAAATAACAAGCAGGATTGCAACCTTGGACTTCAGGAGGGCTAACTTTGACCTCTTCAAGGGACTGATTGGAGAAATCACATGGGTTGGGGCTCTGGAAAATAGGGGGATTCAAGAAAGCTAGTTGATAATCAAATACTGTGTTCTCCAAGGTCAGGTTTGGTGCATCCCTAAAAGTAAGAAATCAGGCAAGGGAAGCAAGAGACCTGTGTGGTTGAGCAGGGAGCGTCTGAAAAAGCTCAAGTGGAAGAAAGAAGTTTATAGTGTGTGGAGGGAGGGACTGACCACTTGGAAAGATTGCAAGAATGGCTTCAGAGTATGTAGGGATGGAACAAGAAAAGACAAGGCTTTCTTGGAATGAAACCTGGCAAGAGGTCTCAAGGGCAACAGGAAGGGTTTTTTCAAGTATATTGGAGGCAAAAGGAAAACTAGAGAAAACGTGGGAGAGACAGGTGCCATAGTAACAGAGGATGCAGAGAAGTGGAGCTGCTGAATGCTGCCTTTGCTTCAGTCTTTGCTTCTCAGGCCAGTCCTCAGCAGTCCCGGACTTTTCAGGTAACAGAGGAAGTCTGGATGAAGGAAGACTCCCCCTTGGTTGAGGAAGATCAAATTAGAGATCAGTTAGGTAAACTGGATATCCTTAAGTCCCTGGGTCCTGATGGGATGCATCTGTATGTGCCAAGGGGGCTGGCAGAAGTCATTGCTGGGTAACTTGTAAGTGAGGGAATCTTATCAATGCTTAGGAATACTTAAGAGGTGGGTCTCAAGAGGATGGGGCCAGCCTTTTTTCAGTGGTGCCCAGTGATAGTACAAGAGGTAATGGGCACGAACTGGATTGTAGGAAGTTGACCGGAACTTCTTTACTTTGAGGCCGGTAGAGCACTGGAACAGGCTGTCTAGAGAGCTGATGGAGTCTCTGTCTCCTGAGACATTCAAAGCCCACCTGGACATGTCCGTGAAGAGCAAGTTGCACAGAACCTGCTGTGGCAGGGGAGTTGGACTAGATGATCTCCAGAGGTCCCTTCCAGCCCCTGTCATTCTGTGATTCTGTAAATTATTTAAAGCTGGTTAAATATCTTTACAAATTAAATGGTGTATTACCATTACTGTTCTACTGTTGTTAAACTTGTTCCTTCTATTATTTTCTAGGGATGGCATGGTCTTCTAAATACTTCTGGGGAAAGAGTATTCAATTTTCCTAAAAGTTTTAAGTGCATTTATAGGAAAAAAAAAAAAGAGCATATCTGTCTTTTTAATGCTGCTGTCTTTTTTTTCAATAGCTTGGCAGAGAGATCTCCTTGAAAAGTGAAGTGTTCCTGAGTAGCAGCTCTACCTTACTGTTCCTTTTGCAGCATCCTATTCTGTTGTGCGTGGTGGCTAGGACCCTGTTGTATGTGGCACTACAGAACCATAAGCTAAAGAGAGACTGCCCTAGAGGCTTAGCTGTAGATGATGTAACCCTCACGTAGCTGTGTGTAGAAATTAAAATTTATTCCCCCCCCCTCCCCCAGTGACTGGTATTTTCTCCTAAATATTTATTTAGCTGCATTCAAACTCTGACAGTTACTTGGCTGGATTAGTTGCTTATACACACTTTCTGTTTGAGCTCGGCTTCTTGCTGCGCTAATGATATCAGATGATGATGTCTCTGTGGAGTACAATTACCTGGTAGCAAAGTTCATATTGTCTTTAATGCTGTCTTTAGCAGTTATAGTTTTGTCTCTCCTTCTGTTACCTCCTTGGTATATAGGATACTATTCCCCAACCTTATGTACATGTGTCTCTTAACACAGCCTTCAGAGCTTATTCATTCACTGTTGATTCAAAGTGACAGCTTTGCCATCAATCTGTCATTTTTCCCACATTTGGTGTGCTGGAGTGTGCTTTCCTTCCTGCATGTACTTAAGGATGCTGTCTGACCCCTTGTGCTCCACAGGTTCTCTGCACGTGGATCAAAAGTTGATGACAGACTGGCGGTATGAGTGCTCAGTGGTTTGGTGGTGAAACTCTGGTCATAAGAAAGTAAACCCATGGTAGGGAGTTCAGGCAAGCCATGTTTATAGACTTGGAATGAGTCATATGTAGTGTTCTGTATCTGCAGTGTAAGTGGCAACAGGCATGCCACTTGTTTCAGTATTGTTTGGCTTTCTTTGTTCTGGTTACTGCCGAATTTCAATATTTGTCCTTGCTGACTGCCACATTGCTGAGTTTGACAGGTTGTTGACAGAATTTGAGTCTGCTGACATAAACTTTGCATATGTGCAAGCAGATATGCAACCAATTATTATCCTGTGTCAAAGTAGATTTTGCTGTGTTCATGTATAATAGAAGATTAGGAAAGGCTGCCTTTCGAGAGAAGGAGGATGGCTGTATCTGGTATTTATTTGATGGATCTTTCAGTGAGTTGATTATGCCAAAACATACAGAACAAATCTATTCCCTGTGTAAGGTATATGTTAGGTTAAAATATTGATGTGATGAAAAGGAACAGTAGTTTTCCATATTTAGTCTACTTTTTATTTGTACAAACTGGAAGGTAATTATTTATGTAGAAATCACAAGTCAGTCAGCACTTCATACTTACCAAGGAGCTGTGCTATTTAAGGATGGTAGAAATCTTCAGAGTTCCTTGAGCAACCCAGACTGTTACTGTGCAAAATTAGCATTGTGTTGAACTATGTGTCATGCTTCTGCAAAATGCATAAATTACTTGCAATGAATCTTACTATTTAAGTGATTTCTGGGGTAACTGTATATTTCCTGAGAATTAGAAGAAAAAAATTGTACTTCCAGTATAAATCATGCTGTAGGTTTTTTTGACTAACATAAACCAGAGGCAGTTGAAAAATTAAACTCCTGTATCGGTGAACCTGTGGGCTTCTATAGGAGGACTGCTCTGTCAGGTTTTAATTCCTGTTAAAATCATTAGTATCTTTAAAAGATGCATTAGTTCTTTATATCAAAGAGCTAGAAAAATCAAGACCATTTTTGCTGGTCTTCTGTTGTATTTGTTGAGTTGCTGTCTGCTTTACAATTGATGTATAAAACCAATTTTCCTCTCTGAGAACCAGGCAATCCTTAGAACTGTGTAAGAAAAAACTGAGCAGAACTTGCCCAGGGGACATTGCTATGCTCCTCCTGTAGTAACATCAACACCAGAAAGACTAGTTGATTTGGTGTTCCTTTTGGCGTTCCTGTAATTTTGAAATTTCAATCCTCAATGAAATAAGAGTATCTCAAGTACTGCGTTGAGACTTGAGCTCAACATATCCTTGATGTGCCTATGAAGGCAAAACTTTTTGTGTGTTTTCTGATTGAAATAAATCAGCCTATCTACCTGACCCCCTGGAGAATTCTTAAGAACTTAAAAAATGCCTGATGGGAAGTGATCTTTAAGCCTAAGTCTGAAATATTTCATCTATTTTTCCTTATGCCTCTTAGACTTGCCATGGATGTGGCTTTTCATGTGACATAGTAATCAGAGAGGCATTGTGCATTTCTGTGTGAATGGTTTTAAAAGAGAAAACTAAGCAAGTTTTCACATAAACTAGTGAAAGTTCTAATAGATAATTCTAATTTAAGTTATCGGTATTAATTGGTAGGCAAATATTAACACATTCTGTTTACTCAGTCTCCAACTCTAACAACTTACAAACAAACACTGGTGATATAAATGTTATAAACAATTTTTATTACCAGAGTAATCAAAATTGGCAGTTTTATTTGTGGACCTTCTGAGTCTCTGAGACTCTCCAATTTTGGTGATCTATTTAAAAATAATGTCACTTTTCTCTTGTTCTCTTTAGAGGCGAGGGAGAGCAAAGCAAGTTTTTTTGGATATTCTTTGAAACAGAAACTATTATTTTTGTAATCCTAATGTTTACTCCACAGGGCATTCTCTGTGGGTTAAACAATACTCTGTCACTGTGTTTTTGACTTCTGTGGAGATATTTGAAAAATAACAGGTACGGCTAATGGACTGGGAGGTGTGGTACAGGTGGGTAAGCAGGGCCCTTGAGTGTTTTGAGCACTGTTCTACCCTGCTCGGAACACTCATAATCAACATTGTAGTGATGATCTAATGATCCAAGTCCATTCCCTTCCTGACTTTTGTAGGCCTGCGACATCTATCCTTGGCATAGGTATCACTGTTCTGAAGAGAGCAAGGAAGGAGTTATGTGCAGGTGGTGGTGGTGAAGTCAAGTATTTTGCAGGTTTATATTTGATGCTAGTGACGCTGTGGTACAAAGAGGATTAGACACTGTATGGATTTGTCAGGTTATTTAAGAAAAAACGTCACCTTATGTATGATGAACATGCTTACAATAGCATCTATAATAACCTCAAGAACAGATTAGTATGTGTACTCTCACTTGGTCGTCATGATATTGATTTGAGGGTTACCAGAAAGCAATGGAGAAGGTGACAGAATGAGCCATACCCTACAAAATGGGAAGTCAAGTTCAGAACCGAAATATTTTCTGTTTCTTAAAATAGAAAGTATTTTTTTAATATATTTTAAGCCAGATATGTAGAGTGGGTTGTGCATGTGATAGATTTGCTCACTTTAACATTCTCGGCCACTTAATTTTTTGCATATGAGAGATAAGGAAGGCTAGTGGCAGAGTGGGGGTAGTAAGTGCTAATTCTGGCCTTGATTGCAGTGTAATCCTTGTAGCAGAGGCAGCAAATGGGCCTCCGTGTTCTGAAGAAATCATAAAGCAGAAGTGAAATACAGTCAGTACATTTGTGTGAGGTGTTTACTTTGAGATAATATTTACTTATACGGTAGAGCATGCTCTCCTATTATACAGCAAAAGCACACCCAGTAAGCCTGCTCTGAAGGGTCCTTTGTTTTCTAAAGGTAAATATTTTGTTGTATGTGGCAGAAGGGAAAAAAAGATGAATATCTAGGAAACAAATGTGAGCAACAATGTGAGGCAAAATCTTGATTATCAATCTTCCCAACAATTTCTGATTGCATTGATTTTTATTTTTTTAAAATATCCCCATGTACGTCATATCTTTGATTACATATCAACATATGTGCTGATGTTGCTACTGTAGTTCTCTGCAAGTCCAATGAATGATTACAACATAGATTACTCAGTTTTTCCATTGTGCTTTTTGCTTGAATGCATATAAAATAGAAGGAAATCAAGTTAAACTTGGCAGGCGGTTGTTAGTTTAAAATGGTTCAAAAAAAACCCAAACAATTGGAGAGAAGATTAAAGAATAGTAATCAGCAATGCTGGAAGTCTTTTTTTTTTTTTTATGGTTAGCAAAAAAAGACTTTGGGTCAGCATTAGTAATTTCATGTGAGCGTCAGTTTGATTTGGATGATATTGAAGACTGTCTCCAACTTCTGTTCCCAGACTGATCCCTAGACAAATCTATTTGATAGCGATCCTTATTTAAAGATTAATAGCAATAGAGAGGAAAATACAGTGGGCAGTGTTATGGGGGAAGGGTTAACTCAAATGTCTTACATGCTTGACTTAATAGCTTTTAGAGGTTAATTTTATTAACTTCTTAACTCTGATCCCATGTAAACGTAAGCCTGCATTCTTTCAACCTTTGCAGGATACCTTTAAAAGTTCAAATCTGCATAGATGAAGAAATGCTAAAATCATTCTTTGGTTTATCAGCATAAAATACGATTCACCACAACAATTTTTCTATTTTCTTCTTAGAACTAGATACAGGATATCAAGATTTTAGGTGTGTAGACAGTCAGTAGTGCAGAACTTTACCGGCTGACCTTATGAAGATTTGAGGACTGAGTGGCATTCGGCATGCTGTTGCTTTAGGAGCGTCTTAGAAATACTTATGTAGCATGAAACTGGATGACAGTGGCCTGGGCTTACCTTTCAGAATGTTTGCTGTTAAAAGTTAGATGTCTAGACTAAGCCATCTCTCTCTCTTCCCTCTATAATTAGTGGAAAGAAGTAGTTATCTCCAGAGAACTGCAGTGAGTCCACAAAAATGTGGCTGACAGAAGAAGGTAGATGAAAGAAATAGTACGTTTCTTTCATATATTCTTACAGTAAATCATTGGGTTTGAAAAATTCCTTTCTTGGGTATTGCAAGGCATGGCATTGATAATTCTGTCCCACAAACTTTAAGGTGGTCATGCCTATCACCTATTTCTCCTACTTAACTTAAACCGTTTAAATAGATAATGTTATAACTGGGTAGAAAAACCTACAATCAAATAACCTCTTGAAAGAAAGCAAAGAGTACCTGAGAGGGTGTTCTCTTCTGTGATGTTTCCAGGGATTTCTAGTATTCCAGTCATTAATGTGGTTCCTCTATTAGTCAGCTCTAAGAATGTATTCAAATTATATTTAAGATCTCCAGTTTAATAAGTATGACCTATTATATTTTTAGTAACAAATCTCACTGAACTCAGGAACACTACTTTGTGAATTAGATCTTACCTGTGATCTTAACTGCTTTTTTTCCTTTTTTAATTACTTTCAGCTTTCATTGCTGTAGAGGATCCTATGTAGAATGAGAGTCATGTAAAGAACTTCGTTCAGGAGCAGTAGGAGGAAATCTGTAGCAATTGTGTGTTGGTTTTGCCACAGAGCTATTACCAGCAGACTGACAGTGTTCAGCAGTTCAGCTTATGAGCTAACGGTATAAGTTAAATTTACTCCTTTATAATAAGTAAAAATGAAGGGTACAAAGGGTGGACAAAGATGTTAACACAAGGCTAATGTACTTTTACAAAGTTTTACTGTCTGAAGTCCCTGTATTTTAAGGTTGCAAGGGCTGGAAAAGTGTTGTTTGTGGATTATTTGTGGATAGTAATATAGTTTGTGCTTCTGTACTTCTTCCAATCCCCACAGAAAATGCCATACTTTCCCCCTGATATTCTCAACTCACCTTTTTTTTTTTTTTT
>VXBW01006284.1:320276-338009 GCA_013400375.1 Thinocorus orbignyianus
TATTTTCTTTTTTTTTTTTTTAATATATATATAAATGGGAATCTTTAGCCAAAATTGACACCTGCTTATTTGCTTTTTGTAATTTTTAGCACCTTGAGTTTCTGGAGATTTTTTTCTTTTTTTAATAAAGCTCTTCTTTCAGTCTGAATGCTATGTAGAGTTTTAAAAGAATGCAAACCCCATTTATTTCTGTGAGGAAATAACTATATTTATTGTCTGTGCTTGGATATAAATGGATGTAGGTTGGTTCAGTTTGTGATGCACAATCAGCGAATTGATTCTGGCTGCTTTAAACCTTTAGAAAAATAAAGTGACCTTGTGTGGGAAAAGCTGTTTGATTAGATTATCTGTGGATATGAGGCAGGGAATTCGTGAATGATAGAGGGAACTTCAAATTAAAGGTGGGGGAAGGAAAGAAAAATGATGAACAAAGCCTGTTAAACTGCTGAGCTCTCTTTTTCTCTAGTGCATTCAGCTCAATGAATTAATTAGATTAAGTCACATCAACCTTGATTTCTGGAAGGACTGAGCAAAGCAGGGAATTTCAGTAGCTGAGTTTGGCACTTGCAAGCTACCTAGGATGGTGTTGTCCTACCATTTGAAGCTATTTCCTGATTTCATAGCTGCCACAGTTTTTATTATTTTTGCTTAGCTTGCTGTTAAAAAGGTATGTTGAAGGAAAACTCTTTTTTCCTAAGAGAAAAAAACGGTGACAATTAACAAAAACCTACAAAATTTGGCATGTAGTCTGTATTTTTGGCATTTGGCTAATCGTCAGAAGCTTCTACAAATTCTGTCTGTGTGAAGACCAGATACACTAAGGGACAATTTTTACTTTTAAGAATTACTCAGTTTCTCCCTAATGTCTCTTTATGAACTTCCTAAATGCATCTGCCACTTTCCCAGAAATCATTTCAACAGCTTGCAAGAACCTCCCCCTGTGCTAAAAAAGTCCTATGTCTCATTCTGTGCTTTCTAGATTTTTTCTGAGCTCTTCTTTTCCCCATGTTTTTTCCTTGTTTTCTTCTGCTGTGTTATTTTTATTTATCAGCTCAATTCTTTGCCACACAAATTATTCCTTCAGCTAGTTCTCGGTGTCTCTTGTTAATTCTGTTATGATGTCTTTCAACAATTAATCTGTTCTGGTCTGTAACCATGGCATTCTCATACATGGTGCGCTTTTGCCCCTCCCTTTATAGTGCTTCTTAGTCCTCTTTTCTCTAGTCCTTTAATGCCAAAGGATTCTAAATCAGTGACTTATTCCAAATTAATCCTTAAGTGGCTTGTTCTATTTTGATCTGCAAAAATGCAGTTCTGTCAATCAGGACTGAGAGATTTTCTTGAAGAATAAAGCGAAAGGGTGAGTTATTTGGTTTATTGAAGGTTTTGTTTGTTTGTTATTTTAGCCACCAAAATGACACAAAATACTATGGGTGTGTTGTAAGGTTTTTTTGAGTNAGGTTTGAGTTTGGTTGTGGGATTTTTTTTTTTTTTTTTTTTTTTTTTTTTTTTTACTTCAAACTACTGTCAGGTCAAATTAAGCTAATAGCTTGGGCTAAAAAGAATTTAAGCTAAATTTAAAAATCCACAGATACTGTGTTTTCTTTCCCTACTTCGCATAAAGTTGCTCAGTAGTTGGACACTCCTATGTGAGGTATGCAGCATCTGAAGGGTATTAACCTATGAATCTCTCATCTTTGCCCCTCGGGACTGTCATAAATACTAAGTAATAAGAGATGTTGAGAGCAATACACACTTATTTTAAATATTTTATCTGAAGCAAGGACCAAGTGCCCTGTTTCCCGAAACTCTAGGTTCATTCTGTGTCGATAGTATTTTTACACAAAATATGTAAATGCCTCTCCAAGAGCTTTTTTGGGAGTTGAGAGACCAGGATTCAGAACTTTACTTGAGTCAAGGATGTTGTCATGATGAGATGACATTTGACTCAAAACCCAATGGTTTGTTTTTTTTTTTTTTGAGATTAATTCTATGGCTACGTGCTTCCCTGTTTTCTCTAGCTGGTAACTTGGATGTAGGATCAGAAGTAATTAATCTTGAGTCTTCCAACCAGATTTTAACAGATACAGTTTAATATGTCTCATTTCTGTAAATGCTCTCACTTTTCAAGGAAATGAGGGTGTATAGCTGGTTGTGGTAGTTTTCTGTGGGAACAAAACTTGTGTAGTAGATAGCTAATGTAACCTCTTTCTCTTTGACTGAGAAAGACTGCCCTCTTTTGGATATAATTAGATCTGGCTTAATTGCCAAGACTGCAGTAGGAGTATGTGGGGTTCTGCTTTGTCTATAGAAACTGTTGAATTTCTATGGAAAACAGAAGCTGTGGTGGGGCACCATATTGATATAAAATTTTATGTAGCTGTGGATTTTTTTGTGACAGTAATAATCTGCATTTCTCAATAGGGAGTGAAATTAGTTGTGTTAAAGTTTTAATATATGCAAATCATTCTGATATGTATGGTGTGTGTATATATATATCATACTTAGAAAGGTGATGGAAATGTGAGGTTTCTTTGATTTCTTTATGTCTAATAATTTTCTATTCCTGTGAGTTTATGTCTGTCCATGAAGGGCTTTTTTTTCTATCAGTTCAGTGTTTTTCTTGTTAAGTCTAGATTGCTTTTCAGTTACATTATTTTCTGTTTTAAAAGTCCTCTTTTTGTTGTTTTTTTAGCTCTTCCCCTAACCAACAGACTACGAATAACTTTGATCTACAGCATCGTTAATTGACAAAAGTAATTAGAGTTTCAATAGGGTTGGCAGGTAGGTGATAAACCAAATGCCTAGGGTTTAAAAAAAGTGTCACGCAGGAAGTGGTGGAGTTTTATGTTCAGTCCTGGGTTCAGTTCTAGCAAATATATACTGTAACCTGTAATCATCTGAATGACATTTGAAGACCTACATTAAATGGATTGATTGCAATTCACTCCTGAAGGAGCAGGTGTTCAGCTCTCATCAGAAAGGCCAAGGATTGGGCCTGGAATCACTAGCTATCAGTTCAGAGCCTGCCACTGAAGCGCTTGTGGTTTCGTAGGGTCACAAATATATCAGTTTAGCTAAAGCAGATGGACCATCTCTGTGCTGAAGCAGGCTAGTGGAAACACTCTGGGTTTTACACTTTAAGGTACTACAGTATTAACTTCTGTCGGTGTTTAGAGCCTAGTTAACTAGAACGGTTGCGTTGTTTTAGTAAGTTTGAATAGGATTGTTTAAAACGCTGTCATGTTTTAAAGATTTGGTCACGGAACAAGATCGTGCTGTGGTAAAACTTTACACAGCGTGTCTTTACTGCAAGGGATATTCAGTCTAGGCATAAGCTGAGATAAATAGGCAGCATGCTGACATAACGCTACGGCAATGGTCAGCTGTAACAAACTGACAAAATTCCTGATCTCTTTCACATCCGGACAGATTGTCATGTACATCCTGACATAATATTTTGACTTAACAATGCATGCGTGTTATGTGTACTGTCTGCATATGAAGTTACTGGAATACTTGAATTGTATTGACAATGCAAACTAAACTGAAAATGTAGTCGCCACCTTGCTAAATCATGTGTACTTTATTGCCTTGTTAGATAAAGCTGCCCCTTGGCAGCCTTTCCCATCATCTTTGTTTTATTAATGAGTAGTTTTGCCTTGCATTTTGAAACAGGCCAGTCCTCTTCTGGCAGACTATGCTTTCTGGGGATGCTGATGCTGGTTGTGTATGAAATAAGTGATGACTTTCAACATGGGAAAGCTGTGTAAGTAATTTATGAATTAAAGCCTTTTATAGGCTATTGAACAAACACATCCAACTGTACGAGCAGATTACCCAGTTACATATTTTTAAAAGAAATTATTTTCTTTTTACTTACATTTATGGAAGTTGTCTAGACCAGGGTCTTCTTCACCACATAATGGTGACAAAATGGAAATTCTGTTGGGTTGTTTCTGGTCTTCTCTTCTGTTTAACCCTTTCAGGGTTTACAGCTTTTGTTTCATTTTGATAGTGGATGCGCTGGTGAAATGGAAACATTTTTGGTGTGCTTCAGTGTAGTAAGTCTGTAGTTATAAGATGCACTACTGGGATGTTTAAGTTATTCCTCTGGTTCTGAGAACAGGATTAAAGACTCTGTGAAATACAGGTCCCTTTGGCATTACCAGACAAAACAGCTGTTGACTTCAGTGGGCCCAGGTCATTGCTCTGTCTACATACTTGCTTTATGACTTAATTTATAATAATGAAACTTGATTATTTTCAAAGAAAATGTGTAAACCTCACTGAACTAGTATAGCATTTTGTATTTTACTTTATTTGGGAAATCAGTTAGAATGGTTCAAGCAAAATTAAAGCAAAGTCAAGATTGGAGGCAGTATAGGCAATATTGAACCCTTTAGTTTTGAAGAAATTCTCAGAAGATAAAAGCTTGAGAATGAAAAATTCCTCAAAGCTGGCTAATTTAGGCAGCAACAAAGACAGATAACACTTGCTAAATCCATTTGCTGAATAGGTTATAGTAAATAGGTACATTGGAGTCTTCTTATAAACAACTTCATATGTGTAGTCCAAGAATTGCAGTGTAAAATGGTTTAATTATCTCTTTTTCTTTTTTTTTTCCTCCCCCCTTGGATTAGTAACAAGATGAGACAGACTAAGAAAACAAATGTAGGACTTCATTGGAAACATGCTAATGTTTGATTTTTTTTTTTTATTTTTTTTTAATGTCCTTTAACACAATTAGTCTGGTAAGTGTTGCCTAGCAGAACAAATGGAAGAAATATGTCTCTTATCAATATTTTTAATGGTTTTCCTCCTATACCTCTTTCAGGGTAAAATTGCATTTAAAACATTCTGTGTAGTTCCCATTTTTAATGTCAAAAGACATTTGAACTGTCTGATAAATAAGATTTTTGAATTTATTTTGATGCCATATGGCCACAAGGGTTGTGTTCCTAACAGATCATAGGAGGCATTTCCCTTGACTTCCAGTCCACCTGTCAGTCTTACATAGTCAACTCTGTGAGATCAGAACACTGCAGTGCTGCTCGTTTAGAATGTGTGTGTGAAAATTAGGGAAATTATAGAGTAGATCTTTATTGCTGGTACCCATTTCTCAGCAGTGGACTGGACTGAATCACAGGGTTTGTTGGACGATTGATATTTTCATTCAGATTTCATTGCTTAGCCTCATCAAGATGCCAAATCTTGATGTCAAATGTGTGCCAAATGGATTTTAATGGGAAACAAGCCTTTTCTCAGTTCTCTGTTTATTCTTTAGTTTCCTAATTTTCTTTGCCTCCTATTTTTACCATTGATACTTCTTTGTTGTGCTGCTGACTTCTTTCACTTGTGTTGATCTCTCTTCCATCTCTAACCTCTAGATTTCTGTCTTGTCCACACCAGTTGTTTCCACATTGCTTTTTCCTTGTGACATACTAAATTACTTTCCTCTGTAAAAGTTGAGACATACGATATTTGTCTCCTACAGAGCTCCCTTCCTTTCCTGTCAGTATATCTCATTGAACTGAGGTGTTGATTCTTATTCTATGTTGTGTCATTTCGCCTTTTAGTACTTTTCTCTCTGAAGAACATTCCTATTTATGTTGGAGATTATCTATCCTTCCCCTAGGACCATTATCAAACCTATGTCCTCCTTTCCTTATCTCTAGAAGAAGTCCGGATCAGTCCTGTCTTTTCTCCTTCATTTTGTTGTGGCCGCTGTGACTCCCTGTTGTTGCCTTAGCTAATTTATCACATTCTCTGTTAAAGGATTTGAAGGCCACTGCAAAGAATTGGGATAGTAGTTAAAAGTAATTGCAGTAGTTGCTAATAGCGAACTTCTAGCAGGGTAGAGCTGACTTGAGTCTTTTTGAGATGTGAAAAAGGTCAAAAAAGTAAGAACAGAGATGACACAGTCTGTGTGGAAATCTCTGTGCTTGAACTGTGTGATTTACCAGTTCACGCTCCACAAGGTGCATTGCACAGTAGGTGACTTATTTTGCAATATTGTCCTTGTAATTTGTAATAAGAGTTACTGTTTCCAGAAGGGGCACTTTCAAATGGGAATATCCCAAAGCTTAATCACTTAAGTGTCTTGTGTTCTTGACCCTTTTGGAAATTCAAAGCGTTTTGGCCATATGTGATGAGGAGCTGTGATTTACAGACCTGATTTTTTTATTTATTTTATTTTATTTTTTCACTGTGGACAACTTTAGGCCTTGACAAATGACAAGGTTGCCTGGGACATAGCAAAACAGCCCTGAGGGTGTCCTGAGATGTCCTCAGGGCTCCTGCCTATCCAGCTGGAACAGACTTGCTCTCTGCTCTTGCAGTTCCACTGCTCAGAGAGGTCTGCAGTGCCAACAAGCCGCAAGCTCTCCCTAATTCTCACCAAAANA
This sequence comes from Thinocorus orbignyianus, assembly GCA_013400375.1. NCBI lineage: Eukaryota > Metazoa > Chordata > Aves > Ciconiiformes > Thinocoridae > Thinocorus > Thinocorus orbignyianus. Next base: position 326,684 of record VXBW01006284.1, read on the forward strand.
GCTCAGCCCTGCGGGCTCCCCGCAGCCACACCGGTGCGGGCTGTAATGGAGCACATTCTGACACCTGCGTGCAAAGCCCCAGCTACGGCATGATCCCAGCCCCTGCTCGGAGCAGCTCCCGTGTGACCNGCAGAGAAAGGGCAGATTCCCTGTTGCTGTCGGTAAAGAAGCGAGAAGTAGAAAGCCACACGCTTTTCCCACCAGCGTCTTTCACCACCAGCTCTCGCCCCCGGCTCCTTCCTTCTCTATCCCATTAGCCCACATTCTCTTCCTGCCCAGCCCTCCAGCGCTGCCTAATCTCATTTAGAGGGGCTGCTGCCAGATCCGCTGGCAGCTGCGGTTTCTTGGCCGCTGTTTTCGGTGAGCGAGCCGAGAGCGCCGAGGAGGAGCAGGGGGAGGAGGAGGAGGCGGAGGGCTGCTGTGTGGCGGAGCGGCAGCAGCAGCAGCACCTTTGACGTGCCCGTCCCCCACGTGACGGCCGCTCCATTGCGGAGGGAGCGGAGCCGCCGCCGCTCGGGCAGAGCAGAGCAGGCAGAGCCGCAGCCTCGGCGGCGGCAGCAGCGGCACCGGCAGCGCCTCCGCCCGCAGTGCGTGTGTGTGATGAGCGATCACCGCGTCCCCCCGCCCGCTGCCGGCTGACACCCACTGCGCGGGGCGCAGCAGCAGGAGCCGAGCAGCCGCGGCCGCCNAAGTAGGTGAAAGACCCGGGAAAGGTTTTTCTGGCTTTTTTCCTCCCCCACCCCTTCACCCCAGTCACCTGCTTCCCTCTCCCGGCATATGTGTAAGAGCACACGCGTGTTGGTGAATTAAAGAGAAGTTTAAAGCGTCTGGCTCGCTGTTGGAAGGTTGGGAAAGTTGCTATTGATCGAGCCGTGAGGAGAGGACACCGCTGAATATACAGTCATGGGCCGAGTCAGTCCTCCCAAAACAGGGGTCTGGAAGGTGTGGATCATCCCTCGGCGAAGCCGGAGCAGGGGAGGAAGGATGCTTCGTGAGGAGGCGTCTGCATGATATGGTTGTTAGTGGTATGTCAGGGAGCTATTCGGAGTGACAATTCATTAACGTCTAAATTAGATTAACATATTACATTCATTATTTAGAGGCAAAAGAGAGTAATGACAGTAAATGGTGAATTAGTAGCTTTGCTCCAATGTAAATATCTGTTGACTAAGAGCATACACTGATTCTGATAATGTGTTGGTAGAAAGTCAGGTCCATTAATCATCAGGGAAGGAAGGAGATCTGAGGCGACGTCTGACTGAAACCACTTTTACCTTTTGCAGTGCAACGTCCAAAAGCGGATCAGATTTGTGGGCCATGGCACAAGGAAATAATTATGGACAAAGCAGCAATGGGGTGGCTGATGAATCCCCAAACATGCTGGTGTATAGAAAGGTAAGCCTTTGTGTTTTTCAAAAGCTGAGGAAGGGACTTCAGGAAATGGTGAAGTACTGGACTCTTTGCCTAGTATGTGAGGCCATTATTTTTGCTGTTTATCTCCAGTTTTATAAACAGGTGCTGCTGCTGTGTTTTGCATTGGATAGAATGGTCTGATTTCAGAACGTGATCACCTGCCGCTAATTTGGAACATCTATTGACATTTGTGGTGTCTAATGCAGTTTAAATGGCTTGTGCATGGTAGATCTATATCCCAAGTGTTACTAATGACTCCTGTTTTGAGAAATTACTAGATCTGTTGTTTCAAGTGGTAAAATATGCACATGTGTCAACTTTGCATCATGTTCAGAAACAGTTGGTTTTCAATTTGAAGTATGTGATGCATTTCGTTCACTTTCTGTGTTGGTACGTATGATATGTGATGATGGTGATGTGCCAGAGACTGGAACGTGTTTTGAGTTTGTGTTCACCTGTAAAATCTATTTTTAAAATGAATTAATATATTTTAAAGCTAAATATTAACTGGATAATGCAATATTTTGTATTTCTGACTCTGGGCAAAGATTTTCACAGTACAGGAAAGGAAGAACCACTAACTTATTTTGTATGAAGGGAAAAAAATTATTAAAGATATTACTTATCTACAGTTGCCACAACTTAAAAAAACCAAACACACTCTATGTATTCTTTCTGGGAAGGATTTCTAATGTAGCTATTTTAACAGCATCAATATACGGATTTCCAGATATTGAAGTCTAGTAGTGAGGTTTATTTAGCCACTGTGCTCTCAGTTAAGTGACAGTAGATGCTTGGGGATTTTGAGATGTGTTTGTACTTTTTTTTTTTTTTTTTAACAAAGCTTTAATTGCATTTCTCAAAAATGAATAACAAAATAAATTCTAATGATAAGGGAGGAAAATAACTTTGCTGTCACAAACTGAAATACATAATTATGCAACAACTTGTTTATTCCTGCAACACGGTGCTTTCTAACTTGTTTGTGGTTGTTTTTATCAAGTGGAAAAATACCCAAACCTTTGTTAAAGGCATTGGCTTTTTACAAGTTAATTGTAATAGAAAGCACATGGTGTATACTCAGTTTAGTCTTTGAGGTGAACTGAGGTATCATCAGTAACTCTGGTGTCTTTTCCCAGAAATTAAAAAATAGTCTCAAATTGAAGTCTGATGCATGCTTTTTTCCTGTTTCTATTTTCAATTATGTTGCTAATTTTTAGTTAGTTGGTCATACTTTCTACTTTGAAAAATTAGGCTCTTTTTACAAACAGTAGTGGATTGATGAACTTAACCTTGGTTATCCGTCTCGGTAAGAATGCACATGTAGAAAAACACAGGGTTACCTTGCCATTAACACCACAAGTGTGTTTTGAAATGCAATTATATGCACAAATTGAAATGTGAAAAAATGCTACATATGTTAAAAACAAGATACCAAAGTTTATGTTGTTCTTCGTAGGGTTTTGGTCTTTTTAAACAGAATCTTTCCACGTTTTTCATGTACTTTTACACTGAGAAATAAGTCTTTTCTCAACGTCTTTGGTACACAAAGACAGAACACGGAGAAACTGTTTCTTTGCCTGTGGTGACTTTGTCTGAGGAACTGGTCAAGCCTGTGTTCTTATGCCAAAATTTAACGTTGGCCCTGAGCAGCCTCTAGGTTGAAATGGAACTGCCAAGGCAAGTGATGAGAATCCTGGTGATGCAGGGGAAATTTGAAAAAGGGGAGCAGGGATAGGACACAAACCCTCAGGTGTATGCTGAGCAAGTCAAAGCATCAAACACCTTTTCATTTCTCTGTAAATCAGTGATAAATGGATGATACCAGTTTGTGTCTTCTAGTGTAGCAGTGGTCCTTCTCATGTTGTTACTAAATTGCAACTGGTGCACTGAGTATTAAAATTCTGAAGAATGCTGACCTTCTGCAGCATTACCTGCTGTATTTATTCTTGTACATGTCAACTTATTTATGTAGCATGGTGAATCAAAAGCTCAGTTAAGCTTGTGCACACTGGTGTTAGAATACAGAGAGAAAGCCAAGTCGTCTTGCCTTTAGCAGTATTCAAGGAATAGGCAACAAAAGAATAGATGACTTTTTTCATAACTCACCTGCCTTTTTCTGCAGCATGATATTCCTGTAATCAAATGTGTTATAAATTCTGCGTCTAGAACATAAGAGGAGGATAGTTAGGTAGAAATAATTTAACTTGAGAATATATAATCTTTGAATATAATTCTTTAATAGCAACAACTAAATCACAGGATTCCTTCTAATACATTTGGAAACACAATACTCCTCTGTCTGTCATTGTGTTGGAAATGGAAGCACTGTGCAGAGTGAACAAAGAGCTAGATCTGCCAGCTTCATGAAGAACTTTTTTTTTTTTTTTTTTTTCCCTCCAACTGGAAAAGTATTAAAAGTTATTAGAAAAAATGTAAATATGTTATTGATTGGCTTCAGAAGGAAACTGAATTTGAAGACTTATATTTTGAATAACATTGCTGAAATCCACAAATATGGAAATGCTTTCTTCCAGTAGTTTGCACAACATTGACACATGGAACGGCACACATTTTGTGATACGTGTACCTGCAAGGAACAGACAGGGTGTTTCTTAAAAGTTACGTTAAAAAAGAACTAAAATTTGTCAATGCTAAGTGAAGAGCAGTTCTTTGACTATAAACTACAGTTCTGTAATCTGATAATTCTACTAGTCCATCTAACTGTCAGACACAATCTGAAACTAAGTACACCCTAAACTACACGGAATTACAGCCCTGAGTTTCCTAAATCCTGGTTCTGTCATGAACATTTTAATAGGAAACCCTACATAGAATGAAATTCTGGTGTTTACAAATTTGCTATTTAAGGCCTGAATCATTGTAGAGTCACTATTGCACTTCAAGTGAATTGCAAACTCTTTTCTGTTTTTTTTTTTGTATTTTTTCTATTTTTTAAAAGGTATTTGGTTTGTGAAAAAAAAGAATGATCAAATTTTAGAGTAATACATGGTGTAGATAGCCGGTTATTCTCATAGTAGCTTGTGTTCATAGACAAAGAGTGGTTTAATTGTATTTTGCTTCTAGATATGAAATATTTGTCTTTATATCAGCATAGGGTAATTAAATAGTCGATGCATGCATAACTTTGAATTACATATTTGAATATGTTGGAAAAGACAGCAGCACAAATAAATCACTCCTTATATCATTTTTACATTGCCTTTTAAGATGTTTGTGTCAGTGTTTTTATGCCTTGGGGAATACTTTTTATTGTAATAGAATGTCAGCTGCATTATTCTTTTTGGCTATCAGACTAATTATAAAGTAATGACATGGGACACGTTGTTACTGACATACCTCAGAAAAAGTCCTGAATTTTTCTGTTAGTAGCCTGAGGCAAACATGAAAAATGTAAGCCCCTTGCTTTACTTCCTCTTCAACAGATTCCGTTCCAGTCAGCAATTAGAAGAGATGAGACACTAGAATCCATAGTATTTTAACATCATGAGTTGCTCATACAGAAGTCTAGATCTTAAAGGAGAAATCTGAGATGTAATATAAGGGCCATACTGAGCAGCTTTCCTAAGTTTCAGTCTGACCTACCTTTTTTATTTTGATCTCATGCATCGCACAAATAAAAGAATAAGAGTTGTCTGTGAGAAACTTCCATTTTAGACATCTTACTGGTCCTGCTTTATAAGCCTTTGCTTGTTTTCCTGATATGTGCTTTGCTTACTTATTTTAGTCAAACATGTGCTGCAAGGATTAGGAGTTCTAATTTGTAAGTTTAATGGTTATTGTATTTCTGTCTTAACTAGCTTCTTTTGAGAGATGATAGCTTTATTTTGTAGAAATAAGATTAGCCTTGTCTGAATAGTAATATTCTTGTGACAGAGACTTTGATTCTCTACCTTCCTCACTGCCCTGAGTGTTAAAAATGCCTTTGCCAAAGCTGATTAGAATTGCTAACAGTTGGGGCTTTCAATGCTATAATGAAGATAATGAGGTGTTTGTTCTTTCCTGTGACAATTGTTGAAGGTCATTATATGCCAGTACTCATGTATAGCAAGGGATGAATTTGTAATCTCAAGATACTTCTTAGTTTACCATGATCTGTTATTCTTTGTAGAAACTATACCTCCAAAGAGTGATGCTTGGCAAAAGTTATTGTAAAGGAACAATAGCCATGCAGTGACAATTGAGGAAATAGTGACCACCATTTTCTACTAACCATTCTCCTCTTCTCTGCTTGAATCAGAGATGACTTCCAGTGTAGAGTGCAGATAATCCTGTGTTCTCTTGTGGCTTTTATCAACTGCTCCTTTAAAGATTGCTGGAAAAAAATGATATCACAAATGACTATATTCCTTAGAACCTGTGAGACCAAGGAAGGACATGGTAGGTGGGATTTTTCTGAGTGCTGTCACTCACTTTGATAAGAGAATCCTGAGTCTGATACTGTGTGTTTCTGAATATGCCATCACAACCTATGGAGGCATCTTGCTCACAGTGTAAACTACTGAGTTTAGTACATTGAAAATGCCAGGATGCTAAAGTACTAGAGATAAGGGGTGTGTGTGTGTGTGTGTTTGTGGGTGTTGGTTTTTTGTTTATTTATTTGTTTGTTTGTTTGTTTTAAATTACTGAATACCTCTACATCATGCAGTTTCTTCTGAGAAGAAGAGTGGTACTGTTGCAAGCCTTGGATGCTGGTCTTGGGTTTATTCCAACACTCATCAGTATAGAATTGATGTATAAAGATTCACATTGTGGACCTCAATAATTCTAGCTGTAGGAAGAACAGAGTTTACCTCCCTATCCAATATGAATGAGAACGTTGTTGTAGTTCCAGAGTAGTTGGCTGATAATGAAGTAAGCTATTACATAGCTTACATATTAAGAGGGCAGGAACTTAATACTGAAGGACAGATGAGTTGCTAGATGCTGTGGAGACCCTCTCATGTGGTGAGACTTCATGTTTCCCTGGATACTCTCACATTCCTGTTTTGTACCTAGCCCCTGTGCAGTGATTGACTTTGCTCTATCCTCTCTTGGAATGGTTGTTACTACTAGGTGTAGCATGTGTGTTTTGGCACCATTTGTGATAAGAGCAGTATAAAGGATTTTCTTGTCTTCACATCTATACAGAACCACTGAAAATGCCAAGGAAACCTGGTTAAAAATGTGTCCGAGTCTGCAGGAGGCTAGATTTGTGAGAAGGGCACCTGCCCTATATGTCTGCTTTGGTGATTCCTGATGGTATTTTCCATCCTTTCTGTTCTCCCATTCCTTCCGCTAGGTGTAGAAATGTATTAAGTGATATTGCAGTGAGAGGTTTACTGTTGCTTACTCTTCTGAGCTTGATGTGCTCGCATCACTGGCATTACTGTCAAATGCAAAAACCCCACAGAATCCCTTGCCACCATGTTACTTCCTTTCTCCATCCCACATGTGCCGTCTGAAAAGTATATGTGCCTGTTTTGATTGTGCATTGTCATTTTCAGTTTCTCTGCTTCTTTCCTTTGAAGCAGTCTACATTTGTCGCTATGGAAACAATGATGCTATTGATAGTGACGTGCAATGCAGAGTCAGAAATTGTTTGCTTTTGAGTTTTGAATTTTGTTTTCTTTTGCTTCAGACTTAGAGCATGCTTTGTGAACTGCAGGAATTTGTATAGCAACCTCTATCGTATTATAACGTTTGATAGATTCCCACTGCAGTTGATATGAACTATATTGAGGCCACACTAATATCCTTGCATGTAAATACAACTTGTTAGATTGTGGCTATTTTCCCTATTCAGGAATCACAAAGCAATTGAAGCATAGTTGTAGTTTTTAATATAGGAAGCACTACACTACATATTCAAATAAGTCTGTAAAAGCTCCTTCCTTTTTTTTTTTTTTTCTTAAAAAAAAAAGAAAAAAAGAAGAAGAAATTTGGCTCGTGAAGTCCATTTACAAATCTAAATCCCAGGTCAAGCCTAGAAAGAATGGAACAAAGTCAGCAGCAGAATAAATTTAATTATTTTTTACATGCTATAAAACTTTTCACACTAAGTCTTGGGGAAAGGTAAGAACTACAGATATATAATTAGAGTGTGAACAATAGGTGGCTTTCACCTATATCTCTAAAAAGGTACAGCTTTTACAAAAAAATGCATATAATTTTTATATAATTTTTCTGTGTCACAGATAGGTAAACTGAGGCACAACAGTGACGTGTCAGAGCAGTGGAAAAACTAAAAATCTTTTTTTTTTTTTTTTTTTTTAAATGGGGCAAGCTATTTTCTACAGAAGGAAGGAAGCCATTAGGGCTGAGCTTGCAAAACATAAAGCATTACCTGAAATTGTTTCTATTATTCCTTTTTTTTAAAATTTCATTTTATTTAATGGAAACATTGCAGTCATAGAGGAAAGAAGTTGGAAATGTAGGAAGAATAGCTTTTGTCGACTTTGATCAAAGCAAGAAAAGTCAGGATTTTAATAGTGGTAATATGAACCTTACAAAAATGAAAAAGGAAAGAAAACTTTGAGGATAGAATTAGTAGTAGGTTGAGATTGACCACTTTAGAAAAACATGAAGCTTCAAATGAAACTTTGAGGTGACTGTGCAGTGAAGAAAAAGGACATGGACGATTTTCCATGATGAAAGGATCAGCTGAGAATTTTGGTTTTGGTCTTGACTGCTACCATAAAATAAGGTTGGAGATAAAAATGTCAAGCTAGTTAAGTTATTAAAGTATGTTCTGGTTAGAAGTGTAACTGGAATAGGTATAGCAGGAGCGAGGTTGGCTGGGAAGCCACGTGGGACATTAGTCCATGGAGCTGAGCTTTCTGAGAAGCAGAATTGGGAAGTGTAGCTTCGTCTACAGAGTGAGGTATACCTGGCGTTAGCACAGGACAGTGAGCTGACTGAAAAGCAGAGCTGTAGGAACAGTTGTAGGAGCATCTCATAAAGCTATTCTAACTGTTAGTGAAACTTTTACTAGATAACAGACAGAATACTTAACTGACAGGGATTGGAGCTTGGTGTTTGGTCCGTATAGTCTCCTGAAATATGGGGCTTGTTTTGTGCTTCTGTGTGTATCTGTTTGAAAGCTTCCTTTGTCTGATGCTGCTATGGATCTCTCCAATTTCTTTGTAATGCTTTGTGTATCACTGAGAAGATAGCTTTATGGACTCAGTTTCATAGAAGCTGCTTTCTGTGAAGGTGAGCCAGGGCATCAAAAGCCAGAGATGTCATTCTTGCTTTTTCTTACTGCTCTTCCTTCAAACATACTTCTGGCTAAAAGTTTACTGCTGATGAGTAGGAACTGGAGAGGTGACACTAATGTATATTTTGACCATATTTTTCCAGTGCAAGATACCGATTCTTCAAGATTTTTATAATTGTGTTGTTTCTACATAATTGAGGACACCTTTGAGAACTGTTAAATTAAATTTGAAGTGTATTAGATCTACAGTGTCATTCAAATGAGAAATCCTTTGGGGAAATCTCTAAGATATTACCATGTTGTATTCATATCAAAGATGTGCTGGTTTAATTCTGAAAAACCCTAAGCAAGAGTCAAATAGATTCCAAGAACTATCCATATAGTGAAATCATCATTCTCCTGATATTCTTGTAGCGATTTTACTAAAACCGGATAAAAGAGAAATTTTGGAGCTGTATTAATTCTTCTGCAACACTTCTGCTGGAGTTGTGTGTTTGCTTTTTTCTTCCTTTGCCCTGTGTGGAATGCCATTTGACTAACATTGTGTGAAGTTCCAGGGGGGAAGTATTGTGCCACAGAGAATCTCTTTGCAATACAGTTCAGATGTACAAGGATTATCTAGCTGAAAGTGAACATTGCTCCCTATAACAACAAAGGATTTTTTCCCCCCCTTTTCTCATGCAGTTATTTTTGATGATGTAGTTGGTTATACCATGAGAATCTACATGTATGTACATGCCTATGCACTTAGTGTATTTCAGCAGTCTAACAAACAGATTGGCAGTTACAGATACCCTCTCAGCAATGCAGAGTCCTGATGCCGTGGGACCAGCAGTGATGTGGGTCTGCTTTCATGACAGTTACCATGGGCTCAGGAATCTTACTGGTATGTTGCTTTTGTGGCCATTCTTCGTTGTTCATTAAATAGTAATCCACAGTAAAAAAAGAAAATGTGCATACACCTTACCCCCCCTGCCCCAGAATTTATTTTGGAAGGAATATTATGCCCAGGCAGTCCCACTTTTATTGTAATCTGATTATAGGTTCATAATTGATCATAATTGAATAAACATGAAAAGAAAGCTTGTATTAGGGGGCTGTTATGGCTTGAGAAACCTGTAAAAAATTATTGTTGTTTAGACAATTATTCTATCACCTGATGACCCCTCCCCATCTTGGGAAGGGGAATTGGGGAAAACCAAGGAAACATGAGGACTGAAATATAAATAGATTTCATAGGATAAGACTAAATAATTAATATTATTAACACTAGGGAGCCAGTGTTGATCCTGCTACCGATATAAAATATATGAGGGGTTATACTCAGCAAATTATATCAGCAGGAAGCTGTGCACTCTCAGCAAGGGACAGCAAATGTTGGGCACTGTGAACGCTACATTTTTGGGAGGAAGGGAAGGCCTCAGGGGTCTGGCAGCGGGGCAAGAAGTTCTCTGGACTGCTGCCATCAAAGGACAGAAAGCACTGCACAGCAAACTTTCTAATTTATATTGAATGTGACATTCATGGTACGAAATAATCTTGTTGGCCAGCTTGGGTCTTTCTCCTCCTCGTCCCTGGCAAGGCTTGAAAAAACTGAGGTCTGGAATGCCACATAGACTGGCTGGCTATAAATAGATATTTTCATGTGTTCAGACAGTAGAGTGTTTTAAAAGTGCAGCTTTCCTATACATTAGAGGAGAAATTAGTTCTGTGTTGCTCAAACCAGGACAAGGGCATTTATATATATAATAGTTTTTGACGATATCTCAGGTATATGATTTAACACTATTGTACTTTGTCTTCCGCATTGTAAAAGTGGATTGCACTGAAGTATTTTGAATAGCTGTTATTTAATGAGCCCTAAATTCTGTTGGAAAACCAGTTTTTCTGATCTACTTTTATATCGGGATGAATAAGCAGTTTACTGAATGCCTTTAGAAAGAAAGACATATTATTGCTTCTTAACACCTACACTTCTCTGAACTATAAACTGTAAGAGGTATTAATCTTCTGTGAGCTATACTCTGCTCTCAGATGTAGATTCATGGCATTTCAGGATATCAACAGAAGCTATACGATTACATTTGATATAGAATCAGTATCAACAAGAAGAATGATAAAGCTTAGTGATAAGTTTGTGTCGTTTCAAGAGTTTGAGGCAGGTATTTTGTAATAAGAATTCTCTTCGTGTTGTACACTTTTGTCTGTATGGATGAGCAAATATAGAACATCTCTTGGCTGCACCACAAAATCTCTGATGTTGGCACGTTTGATGCTGCAGACAACGAAGTGTGATCTGAAGAGTAGGTTCAAAATTGTAAAACAGAATGGCTTCTTAGTAGCAAATGGAAAACTTAGTGTATTAATAATGCTTTCATACAGGGCTATTCTAAGATTTCTGTATGGCCTGAATAGATTATTTTAGCTGTGTCACCTGTAAAATAGATGGTCTGCAGTATAATTAAACTTATATTAATGAAACTCTCTGAAGTTAACCGTTTATCTTGTACAGAGTACCTTAAATTTGCCAAAGTACTGTATTAGGTAGTAAAGTACTCTGGGTTGTAGGAATGCGGTTTTAGACAATTAGAATACTATAAACAACAAAAGCTCTACCCAGTTGCTTACAGTATTACTAGTTTTCAAATGTCTCCTTTTTTTTGTTGTTGTGGTTTTCTTTCTTTTTTTTTTCCC